>WWET01004981.1:58713-70127 GCA_011038615.1 Limnodynastes dumerilii
CCCTTCATCTTCTCTCCACCTTAGTCTCATTTATCTGTTCACGATAGACCATGAAAATTGTGCAGCAGCTGACGTAATGCCTATTAAGATAGAATTTTTCCTTTCTCCTTTTTCAGTACGTTGCTGAATGATGTAAAACCCGTTCTGGAAAAGCTGACTCAAGACCAAGATGTAGATGTGAAGTACTTTGCACAGGAAGCCCTTTCAGGTGTGTTATGTGCCCAGAGACTAATAGCCTGGATCTTGGACCACAGGCAATCTGGTTGTGGTCCTTGGTAACCAATTAGGTTTTAACTTTTACGTTCTGGAGAGGTGGAATATGATTAGTTTACTGGACTTATTTAGATGCAAGAGACCAATTTCAGCAAAAATGAGGACACGCTCTCCAATAGACAGTCTGCTCTGGTACCAGAAGTACACCTCATTTTACTCCCTTAATCACTAGGCGGCCATTATTGATTAGGCTCTGAATAAAAAGGATCAGGAATAACTCTGTTGGTGGCATGAATCGCTGTCTGTCTCCAGAGATAAAAGACTGTTTAGAAATAGAGATAGCCGAAAGCTCATTTTTGCCTGTCTCTATTTAGAAAAACACCCATTCAAATAAAAAATTCTAAAATGGCTAAGTATTCTGGTCGGCATACTTACCCTTTCCTTATCAAGGCCTGCCAGTAACGTCTCACCCACCGGAGAGGCGAGTCCTTTCTCCTGGAACTTTTGGGGTGAGTATTATGGGGGGTGGGTGGTTAGGGTCAGACTGCGGATAAGGGGAAGTTTAGTTTTAGGCGACGGGGGGGGGGTCTTGGCCTCAGGCTATGGGGAAGGGAGGTTTGGGTGAAGGGATTTTTAGGGTCATGGAAAGAGGGTTGGGGTTACATTTAGACTTACCCTTCAGCGCAGTGTCTTCAATCTATTGATTGCTTTGCCCCTTCAAAGCAAAAGCAATCGTTTTTCCAGCCAGTTCGGAATATGGCCATGGGGCGGGATCCTGACCTATGGGTGCCCAAGGTCATTACGGCCGACAGCGTAGTGGCTTCCCGTCCCCTTACCCTAATTAGCATGTCTATCTGCCTTTTTGGAGGAGATACGCCATGCAAACTGGGGGGAAAGCCCCCTTTTTCGTAAGAGCTGATGTTTGTAACTTATGTTGCGTACGCTGGCCGTTACAGTGTCGTAATGTGCTCATGCTCACAACATTCAATATAGGGGAATTACTTACAAGCTGTTTGTAATTCCCCTAGTGGACGTTGCTTAGGATCCGGCCCATTATCAGCAGAGATCCTCGCCTGACATGAATGAAGCCATCTGATCGCTTTCAACAAAACTTTAGTGAAACATTTCAAAATTAAAATAAGTTGTCTTCACCCCTGTAAAGCAGTGCAGGTCTGGCAAACCTGTGGCCCTCCAGGTGTTGTGAAACTACGAGTGCCAGCATGCATTGCACTAGTGACTTCTTTTGTATGTTGGATGACAAGGCAATGAACTCTGCATTTAGACCTCTCTGCATGTCACTCCCCTCATGTGAACAGTAGCTCCTTTAATGCAGCCTTTAGTCGGTCGTTTGGATCAGCGGTCTGTGCTACTGCTGATCCACACGGAAAGGTAAAACTCGCCCTTGCTGATCTTCAGGTGTACATTCTTCTTTCTTTTTTTTTTTTTCTTTAACTTTTTGGGTTATTCTAGCATGTTCTAAGGAAGAGAAACCAAAAACCACATTTGTTTGTAGATGCTGAACACATGTTACGTCATCAGATGTTACACAACAATTGTGGCAATGCAGAAAATAAAAATATTGCTATTGGAGAAACAATTCATGAAGGGCCTGATTCATTCTTAAGAAGGAGCTTGAAAATGAAAGGAAACTTTCTCCTGGGCAAAACCATGTTGATTGAAGAGGAGTCATATTTCATTTGTTGAAAATCGTAATAGAGTTGACAGGTGATGTTCCCTAGCCCAAGTCTAAATAATAGTATAAAAGTAATGCTAGTCAGTATCTGTGTGCATTAAGATATATTCAGATATATCCCTGCATGCAAAGAATATAGTTAACTTGACCCCCCCTGAAATCAACATGGTTTAGCCCAGGAGTAACTTTCCTCTTATTTTCAAGCTCCTTAAGTCTGAATCGGGCCCAAAGAGTCTCCATTTTGATTGCTCTGAAACTTGACCGTATATTTCAGGTTGCCTTGTGGCTCTCCCAATTTAGATATCCAATTTGTGAACCAACCTAAAGTTATAATGGTTTCCTGCTTCTGATGCTGCTTGCCGTCAACTTTCAATATTGCCTTTGTTTTGTTTCATTGAGACTAACGGCAACTCCCCTTCTCTCCTAGTGCTTGCTTTGGCATGAACATATCCCGTTTTCCGAAGCCCACATTGACTCAACGGTTCCACCAGAGCGGCTTATCTCCCTGCACGACTCCCACTCGATGTTTGTGCTCACACCATACCAACCTCTGATTCAGTCCTGCTCAGTGGTGTCAGCTCCCACCTACTCCTGGATCTCCGCAACCTTCCTCCAGCTCTGAACGTTACTCAACAGTAAATTATCAGCTGTGACTTTTTGACTTGTTTTTTTTTTTTTTAACATGCTATATCGTTATTCAGATGGACACAGAAGGGGATCATTTGTTCGTATGGGTGCTTCTGTTTTTAATGACGAGGAATAAAATTGGGTTTACTGGGAAGGGATTATTGTAACTTTGTTTTTGTTGTGTAAGTAAGTTCTGCTGCTTTCACCTCTGTCAGCAAATTCAATACAATGCTGATTAAATGTTTAACAATGGTTTGGAAAGCCTTGATCAGTTCTGGTCTGGGTGGACAATAATTTTTTTTTTCTGATCACTTTCTGGCAAACCATATTCAATTTGGTGACTGGTAAAGGATTTCCAAGCCCTCATGCAGGTTAATGGATTTATCTACCTATTTTCCCTCTATCATAATGAAAATTTCCATGAATTTAAAACACTTAACCACCATATTGCAGTAAAGTGTGTCCCTGCTGCTGTGTTTCTCTTTGGAAAAGTCTAGTATTTTACTTTTTTTACACCCAGGCCCTACAAGCTTTTGTTGGTTTCTTTCTGAAATTATTAGGTAAAGGAAAATGTACAAATCTTGCTTATTGTTCCATGGTATTTTCGCAACCTGCACCTTTCACCCCAGCTGCCTTGGATGTAAAATAAATACATTTAAATACAAAAAAAGTTTCAACTGGGTTGGACTAAAAATAAAATATCCGCCTGTATTGTGGAAAGTAATTTGCCTGTAAAATTTTATACTCATCACACAACTTAGTTATTGAGTTTGGAATTAACTTCCGCTTCTTATTGCCTGTGCTACTTTTTATAGTACTTTAGGGGGGTCAGATTTCCTAAATTGTTTTTGAATCTTAATATTTCTCATTTTGCTGTATATTACTGTATTTGTTTTGTATTAATGTTAGATTATCACTCTAACGCTGGACAAACACCAGAATGATTATCTGCCTTAGCGGACAGCGGTCTCCACGACTTGAGACTAATGTACGTTAAGGACAATCCTAGATGACGTGCATGCAAGGGTAATGTGCTGCCCTTGTACATATAGGTCCAGATTCAGTTACGTAGTTTTCGTCCTGCATACATTGTTTTAAGAAATGAGCTACTACTCATGCGTAGCTGCTTATTTACTCTATCTACATACCATTTCTTTATGTAGATTGCTTAAGCGCAGTCTTTAGCGCATGCGTGATAGCTGAATTATTAAAACAACATATGTAAGACGATAACTACGTGTATCTGGTTCATGGTGGCTGCAGATTGTGGCTGATTCAGAGCTGCATTAAAAAAAAAAAAAAAGTGGTTTAAAGTGCAGCTTTAGATGAGCCCCATCCCACTAACGTAAATGGATCTGAACATTTATGCATATCTCCGTATGCAAGTAGCCAAGTCTTTACTGTACGACACAGGTACCTCTTTCCATCCACCATGAAGACAAGCTTGTGTAGCTTCTGTCTCTGCAAAGAAAAAAAGCGATAGATTTCCCAGCCAGTTTATGGGCTCCCTCAAAATACCTGCAGTAGGTGCATTGATGGAGGGGTTTGTTGGCTTAAAGGGTAACCTGCCTGGTAATGGTCCTCAGCGATTGGCTCTGTTGCACTGGTTCACAACACCTCTTTGAGGACATATGTAATCTAACTGTGGCTCAGTCAATGTAAAAAATTATTTTGTAGAAGGGCAAGTAAAGTCAGAGAAAGACGGCTTTCATTTTCGTATTGATTCTTAATATATTTACAATATTATCACACAAGCACAGGGAGAGAAACCTATGAACTAGGTTTGATAAAGCTGGGACGTGTGTGATGGTTAAGTGATTGGTCCAGAGTCACAATGTGCAGACCTGGGGATTAGAACTCAAATGGCACTTGTAACCACAGAGCACCTTACCTCTAAGGTAGCCCCTACACCATGTAATGCACATGGCTTTTGCGGCCCATAATTGTTCATTTCTACGTCCAAACAGAGAAACTGAATATAAGTTCTGTTTATTTGATTTCAGCAGGTCTTTGTGGAAACACATGGTGCAGAGGTAATGATCACTGATATTCGTGAGATTCTTTGCTGTTTTGCAGGTCTTCAGGTTCAAATCCAATCATTTACTTGTCTAATGTTCTGGCAAGAGTGCCCTGTTTAAAAGGCAGAGAGTGTTATTGAACGCACACATAAATAAAAACTCATCACATTGTCACACATTCTTAACCTCCTATGGACCTGATTCACACTTAAGAATCTTCTTAAAATAAGAACTTAAAGTCAATCCTGGGCAAATCCATGTTTTCAGGGGGGAGTCAAGTTAATGGTATTCTTTGCATGCAGGAATACAACTTTGAATTGCTTACTGCACACAGATACTGACCAGCTTCACTATCACACTGTTATTTAGACTTGGGCTGGGAAATATCACCTCAACTCTAATACTGTTTGCAACAGATGAAATATGACTCCCCTGCAATCAACATGGTTCAGGCCAGGAGTGACCAAATTCTTATTTTAAGAAGATTCTTAAGTGTGAATCAGGTCCTATGACAGCAATCTCAATGATTTCAAAGTTTGACTATTTACGATGATATTTATATATAATAAACTACTTTTTGGAGAAAGACAGTGGTCTCAGATGAGAAAACTTTCATTTCAATATTGATCCTTAATATATTTGCAATACTATTACTAGATATGGGGAACAGTTTTGTTTACATGTGTACAATAGACATATTGGCCAAGTTAAAAGTCAACTTAAAGCCAGTCTCTTGAAAGTTAAAAACTTATATTAATACTATGCAATCCCTATAGCACAATGTAAGAAATATATCTGTGAATCATAATTATAGAAAAAAAAAAATTAAGTTAAATTAAGGAGTAAAATACATATTTCGTTTTTTGTTTTTTTTTTAATATCTGCAAACTGAAACTGAAAATAATTTGTTGGGTTTTTTTTGGCTGTAAGATAAAAGCCACAATTTCTTCATGAGCGGTACATTTGCAATACCTCATTCTTTCTCTGGTGTCATGCAGATAAACACAGAAAATAAAGGTACGTCTGAATTGTAGTGCTTTCAATTGTAGATCTTCTACTTCTTTAGCAGAGGTGATGTTGGAATCCAATGTTATTGGAGAGCAATTGTCTTATTGCAAATTTGAAATCATTTGCAATTATGATTGGTGGTATCACACTACTACATCTGTAGAAATACTCCGCCAAAACTTACTTACTTGGGTCATTAAACCATGATGTTATCGGGGCTGGTTAGACATCAGGTCAGCTAGTTACAAAAAGATCAACTGTACCTAGAACAGGATAGGGGCCAGATTTACTAAGCTGTGGGTTTGGAAAATTGGAGATGTTACCCATAGCAACCAATCAGATTCTAGCTCTCACTTTCCTATTACATGCTAGAGAATTTCACCTAGAATCTGACTGGTTGCAATGGGCAACATCTCTACTTTTCCAAACCTGGAGCTTAGTAAATCTGGTCCTAGGACTTATAGACCCAGGAGGCTGAACACAGTGGAGTAAGAGTAAGCGCCGATTATCAGGGAGTGTGTTTTATTGTTATAATGGTCACTGATGAGATTGCATAGTGTGTGTGTTCAGCTTAGAACAGTTACTACATTGTAAAGCCTGCAGTAGTCATGTTTGTATAGGGGTCAGACAGTCAGGGCAAATGAGTAATTAGTAGCATGTAGCACAGACTGTGCTACTGACTAAAGCTCCTGCAAGAAATGCAATATCCAAATACAAATTCTATATGGAGGTAAATTGCAACCAGTTGTGTCACAAGGGGAGTGTGGAGCGGGTTGTGTGCTGCTGCGAAAATAGCATTTTCATAATACACAAAGCTGACAACTAATTTTTGTCTGTGTCTATTTCGAAACTATCAGCAACTAGAAACATAAGTGTCCCCGTCCCCCCTTCCGCAGTCTAACCCAAGAACTCAAGCTTCAGAGGGGACCCAGCAATCCACCTGTAGTTTAAATCTGTTCTCCATTGACCGCCTGCGTCAGCGGAGAACAGCTTTACCTATGAGTCATCTGCCAGCCAGGATGACTCATGCATACACCGTTAGAGGAACTTCATTCTCTCTGACTTGACTTTGACTTGACGAAACTAGGACTCAGGTAAATGCATGGAGCAAAATACAGGGGTTCTCCAAGACACAGGGAGTAGGTGCAGAGCCAAATAGACTAGGACAGACAACAATGAACCAGCGAAGGAGGATTGGGTGTCAGGGATCTCACAAATTAGTTGCAGACACAGACCTGAACTTCAGACCTCCAGGAGCTAGAAAGAGAGTGCGGGGGGCCCCAACTCATATCTATCTATCTAAGTCTGTCTGTCTGTCTCTTGCGAAATGTGGATGAATGTTATAGATATTTTTTTGGGTGTGGGTCCCCACTAAGAAAATCCAAATTTCGAAATTTCTATTGTGAATGCGTTTTTTTACAGAAAAAGATGAAACTTGAAATATATGAATACATAACTTTTTCTAATTATAAAACTGAATTTATAATGTTTAAAAATCAAGAAAAATCTCTATTTGGAATGTAAATGAATTTATAATATTCAGATTTAGAAAGGTTTGGTAACTATAAACTTTACATTTCAAAACATCGTATTTATAATGCTCCAATTTGCAAAATTTCGCAGTTTCGAAACGCATGTAATGCGATATTGTACGAATACACTTTGGGCCGTATCCAGAACTACGGCCGTCTTCCATGGACGGCCGTAACTCACTGAACAGTAGCTACTGCGCATGCGCAGTAGCTATTGTACGTAATCTGCGTATCGTTTCGATACGTAGATTGCGTATATGCGGTCTAAAAGACCGCATATACGCTCTGGATCTGGCCCAATGTCACAATGTGGTAAGAAAAATGTAGTGTTTATGCTTTTCTTCCTTTCTTCCTGCCATAAGGCCGCCTTTGTGGGTGAGCATATCATTGCAGTCTTTTAGACCGCATATACGCAATCTACGTATCGAAACGATACGCAGATTACGTACAATAGCTACTGCGCAGTAGCAGTTTTAGAACTAGTTAAGAGTTCTTGGCGATTCAAATTGTGACATTGTTTAATGGATTGATTAATCTCTGTACACACACACACACACACACTCACACTCACACTCACTCACTCACACTATATAATAAAAAAAATAGAATTAAATAATATAATTAAATATCTTCATATCTAACTAATCTAAATAATAATTATCTATATATATGTTCGCAATTCAGTTATTCGCAAAAGACATACGTTCGCAAATCAGATATTCTCAAAAGACTTATTATAAACCTGGGAAATTCGAAATAGGGACAATTATAAATTAGATATGTAAAAATGTTCGCATATTTGAAATGGGGAAATAGGGATTTTTATAATTTAGATAATTTCGCAATTGAAAAAAATTCGAAAAACAAAGCATTTGAAAATAACACATTCAAAATAGAAACATATTCGAAAAGTGAATGTTTATTAATAAAATCGTTTCTAAATGGGAACATGTAGAAAATAATAAAATTCTAAAATAGCGAAAATTCAAAATGCGAATTTCGCAATTTAGCGTTATAAATAGAAAATTTCGAAAATGGGATTTTCTAACCGGAGAATGATGATTTTTTTTTTTTGTATCTTGCAGCAACCTATGATGTTTAATGTAAACTCCAGTTTTTACGTCCATACCTCAAATGGGACAACCTACAAGCCTTTCACAGCCTTGAAGATCTCATCCGCTATGGTTTTACTATTGACTTTCATGTTTGGTTTGTTTGGGAATACTATATATCTCTGGGTACTTTGGTTTAGGATGAGAAAGACTATGAACACCATTTATTTCTCTCATCTGATTGTGGCCAATCTCATTTTTACCCTATCCATCCCATTTGTTGCAGTGTATATGATGATGGCACCCCAATGGATATTTGGAGAGTTTATGTGCAAAATAACTAACTCGTTACTGTCATTAAGCATGTATGCTTCAGTGTTTATCCTTACGGTGATCAGTGTGCACCGTTTCCATTTGATCTTTCACCCTCTTTGGCACAGAAGACATGTGAATGTCCGCTCTGCTACCAGTATCTCTTTGTTGATGTGGATTTTGGCATTTTTGTTTAGCTCTCCTTATCTTGTATTTCGACAAGTGAAATATAAAAATGACATCGCTATTTGCCAAAATGATTTTACCTTTTCTGGAAAGTGGGATGGACAAAAGATAAAGTGGGGAACATTCACTACTCGTTTGTTTGTGGGGTTTTTAATCCCTCTTGCTATAATCACACTTTGCTATGGACAGATTGTCATCAGATTAAAGAAGGAGAACTTGGCAAGGTCTAGTAAACCCTACAAGATCATCATTATTGCGGTCCTATCTTTCTTTATCTCCTGGACACCTTACCACATTTGGTACGGGATGTCTCTGGAGAAGGACAAATTCCAAGACGATGTCCTGCAATCATTGCAAGTCCTAACAGCATTTTTGACTTGTTTGAATTCTGGCTTTACCCCAATATTTTACCTATTCATTGTGGAGAGCTTCAAAAATATGTTCAAGAAGTCTCTATTTAATGTTGTTGAATTAGTTATTAATGAAACGTTTGTTTAATAATAAAAAAAAGTAACTAAAAAAGTAGTTATTGGCCCCAATCCAGATCTGTGTACGTCAGCTGGCATGGCTTTTCTCTCCATTATTTACTACTGCGTTTTTGTTTTTTAAAGTCCACAGCTGTGGATGAAATGCATAAGCAGCCATTCCTATTCTCACTGAACCATTGGAGCAGCATTTATGACTAGTACATTGTACGGATATCCAGCACTTTTATCCTCTCTGGGTTGGCCACCCCAAGAGTTATAGTGCTGAGGAGCTCAGGAGGTAATCCAAACAACTATCTACTGGAGGGCAACAAGGGACTCAAATATCACTGGAAGTGGAGACTACCGATACGTTGGGAGCCTGTGAGCAGGAGGCCATCGAGTGTCTCAACGTGGACACAAGGAATGTAAGACTATCCCTGTTTATTTTTGCATGCTGACTCTTCAATCTAGTCTTTAATACCTGGAAGCGGGAGTTCTAAGATCTAATCACTTGTTGATATTTACAGTGCAATTCTATTGCGACACCAGGTTACAAGTAGTGGAACATTCTGTCGCTGGTAATCTTACATGTGCCTGAATGTTTAACAATTACTAAGCTAAAATTGAACATTGAATCAGTGAAGAGTTTATTATGTTTTTATTGATTTATATAGATTTTTATTGTGAATAAAAATGTGTTTAAACAGGAATGTCGGTTCCTACTTATTATTAAAACCAACACAATTAACTATATATAAGCACTGTATTTTTTCATTTTATATTGTTGTAAGGACTTGGGGCCGGATCCAGAACTACGTCTGTCTTCCATAGACGGACGTAGTTCAATAAACAGTAGCTACTGCGCATGCGTAGTAGCTATTGTACATAATCTGCGTATCATTTCGATAAGTAGATTGCGTATATGCGGTCTAAAAGACGATGTGCAGTAGCTACTGTTTATTGAACTACGTCCGTCTATGGAAGACGGACGTAGTTCTGGATCCGGCCCTTGATCCTTAATTGGGGAAATAGCACAAAAACTCAACACAGCCGCTTTTAGACTTTGTTTGGAATTCCCAACTAAAACTCTATTT
The DNA here is from genome assembly GCA_011038615.1 of Limnodynastes dumerilii. Taxonomy (NCBI): domain Eukaryota; kingdom Metazoa; phylum Chordata; class Amphibia; order Anura; family Limnodynastidae; genus Limnodynastes; species Limnodynastes dumerilii. Next base: position 68,916 of record WWET01004981.1, read on the forward strand.
CTATCTTAAGTAGGACCAAGCATCTCCAATAGCAAATCCAATACATAAAAACATAAAAAGTGATGGTAGATAAAACCCACATGGCCCATCCAGTCTGCTCAGTTGTTTTGCTAAAACTATACTGACCCTAGAACCTATTTTACCCTTAATTTAGTTTGAGATTTAGGATATTCTTATATTTATCCCAATCATGTTTACATTTTTCTACTGTGTTATCCTCAACCACCTCAGATGGGAGGCTATTCCACTTATCTTTCACCCTATACAGATAAGGTTATGCTGAACATTCATTCTGGCAGGAGTAAGCCTTGCAGTGCTAATGTATTATTAGACTAAAAGTCTACTGTAGTCACTTTGTTGAAGTTCTCTGTGGATCTACTTTATTGGAAAGCCAGCAGATGTCTGTGCCAAGGTTTGGGCTCTCATAGAGAGACCACATTGCTCAGTTTGGGACCAACAGATTTCACTTTTACACAATTAGTATCTCTTTAGCATAAAGTGCTATATAGTTAATCAGGGCTGCAATGGAGGGTCCTTCAGACTATGCCTGAACAGTAGCGACCTTCTCAAGGCTAGTCAGGAAAACCTCCAAAACATCACAACTTTTCATTGTGAGAATCAAAAAGGTTACTGAAATTGGAATGGAAACAACATGTGTAAAGAGTCTCAACCATCTCACCTCATGCTGGTGACTTTAACCTTCAATTATCAGTTCCATCAGCATCTCTTGGAGTTCCTGCTGCTGCATAATATAGCATTCTGTTAGATCTTTGAGGTGTTCCAAAAATTCCTGCATAACTGACCCCCACACTTGTTCAGAGGAGTCTTCACAAGCATAACCCAACTTTATAGAGGCAGCTACAAATCAGTTTATAAAGTAATATATATGACCAGTGCACAAGGCATGATATTGGATATGTGACCCAAAGTTGGGGCTCTATTTAGAGTTAAGATTAGAGTTAGGACTGTTCAGCAGAGAAGCCTTGTTACTGGCGAACAGCTTATCACGTTTCTGCAGATATTTGTAACTAATTCTCTGATTTTTATTTCAAAGATAGAAGTTCATGATTAGTAACTGAGTAATGGCTAGAGTGCCAGGCCATGTCTTGTTTTTTGTACAAATTCCCCTTGCCTTGTGCACTGGTCATATATATTACTTTATAAACTGATTTTGTAGCTGCCTCCATTTTGGATATGTGGTTTAAAGTCTCT
>WWET01004981.1:98221-108295 GCA_011038615.1 Limnodynastes dumerilii
TACATCCCCTTTGGGGTGTTTTGTTTATATATATAATTTTATATATATATATATATATATATATATATATATTCCACCAGATTTGTCACTTCAACGCTATACGCAAACAACCTATAGGTTCAATCATAATTGATGTCTGTGCTTACTTTCCAGTCCTACAGCAGCGTTTCAGTCTCTTCTCTACTCTCCTCGCTGCAGGGCTATTCGGAAAGCAGGGGTGGGGTGCTGCAGTGCCTGCAAGGCTGCATGATGTAATGACATCACAACATCACGCAGTGCATTTCTGGGATATCACTGCTATGGAGATCACAGTCAGTAATATAGTAATATCAATATCAGTTATTACAGACAACTGAATGCAGGATCCTACTTTAAATGTTACCCACTGGCCCCAACTAAGTTTTTACTGTACAATTTACATACGACTCCTCTCCCACCCTGTGTACACAGGTATGCATTGCGGCTTGTCCTTTCCCACCATCCGGAATGCTTACCACCCATGGAATACTTGATACTGAGGATCCAGAGTCATTCTGTCTCTTCTTCTCTATTTACATGTGTCTCAATTGTGATTATGTACCTAATCTCTTATTTTTTATTCTCTGTTTCTTCTGATATCTTGTCTTCACTCGTTTGCTTACTCACACACAGACACATCGGGGTAGATCCAGAACTCCGCTTGCAATCCGTTTAATAGCGTAGCGTATTTTCACGTGCGCACCTTCTAAGCACTCCCCTAGACACACCCCTTTAATGTATGTATTTTGTCTGATTTCCACTTTTTAAACCCTACCTTAACTTTTGGCCGCGTAACTGCTCTCGTCCGTACATGTACGTATAGGCAACGCGGACTTACGCAGCTAAGCACGCCCATACTGTACAATTTAAATGTAAACCCCTGCCTACATTGCGTAATTTAGGCGTACTTTTGGCTCACGTAAAATTGGCACGCCCCCACGTACGAATTTACGCAACTAATACGTGAATGGCCCATACACTCAGAGTTACGTTACATTACGTATCATCAGTCGTGCGTATGCGCAGTACATACAAAATCGTGATTTTTCGTGTCCGCCAGGCGTAGATTCGCACGGAAGCGTTGTTCTGGATCTGCCCCATCATCATCAGTAATTTTACTACTCCTGTGTGCCGTTAACTAGACGAAAATCGATCCACAAAAATGATGTGTCCGTATGACCGTATAAACGCTTATGAGCTTCCATGTCTTGAATTAGCAGCTAAGGCACATTTAAATTTTTGGGCTCCCCGTTTGTAGAGACCTATATCCATTGTCCCTGGGTCCCCTCTGACAGATGATTGTCTGCTTACATAACGCATATCATGGTTGCCTGCTGTCTCTATTTATAACTGACAGTTTTAGGTTCCTGAGAGTACCCCCTTTTCCAGAGTACCCAGATGCACATCTTTCCCTTATATTAGTTGTCATTCTTACAACTTATTATTCTCTAAACTGTAGGATTTGATGTGTATAGACAACATTTTTTTTCTCATGTAAATCACCAACATTATTAAGTCTAGTAACCCTGACATGACAATTGTGTACAATTGTCAGCTCAGACATTAATATTTGCCATGGTATCAACGAGGCTGAAGTTGGCTTTTTATTCATCCAGTTTCTTATTCACTTCTTATTCGTCCAGCTTCTTATTTACTTCTTATTCGTCCAGCTTCTTATTTACTTCTTATTCAGGCTCCAGCTTCTTATTCACTTCTTATTCAGGCTCCATCTTATTCACTTCTTATTCAGGCTCCAGCTTCTTATTCACTTCTTATTCAGGCTCCAGCTTCTAATTCATTATATGTTATTTTAAAGCAATCAAATGTAGTGCAAAATTGTGATTGTAAAAACATAAAACATGATCTCTTACACACATTTTAATTTTATTTTGATTTGCCAAGTAAGATTTTGGGCATGAAATAGGAAAATGGAAAAGTGGGCACAGACACTATATTTCACCATTTTAAATAAGTAGCTGTAGTTTTGCAAGGGTTAAATAGCTTTGGGCAATAAATGTGACACTTTAAATCACCAGAGGGTGGTCACTTACACTAGACCCACATTTGTTTTGCATTGCCCAACAGCGTTTTGGGCATGAAATAGGGTGGCAAAGTGGGCACAGACACAATGGGGTATATTCAGACCTACGGGCTTGTTACGTTAGATCACGTAGTGTATTTACGCTATCGCATTTTCTAGGCACTCCCCTCACTCATATGTACTTTGGCGGTTTAACGCTTCCCAAACCCTACCTTAACTTGACAAAAGTACTGACGTCCGTAATGGATTTACGTACGTTACAGCCTAAACCAATTTAAATGCCTCCCTCCGCCTACAAAGCATAACTACCCCCACCCCTTTGTTCATAGATACGCTGATGGTACGTACGTTCAGCAATATATGTCATAAAATCTGCCGTGCGCATGCGCAATACATACAAATCAGCGATTTTACGTCAGCGGCTAGTGTAAAATCGCTAGCGTACGTAGGTTAGGATCTGGCCCTATATTTGACCATTTTGAATAAGTAGCTGTAGTTTTGCAAGGGTTAAATGGCATTGGGCAATAAATTTGACACTTGGAATCAACAGAGAGCGATCTCTTATATGTAACCCATACACATTTTGCATTGCCCAACAAGGTTTTGGGCATGGGACAAAGTGGCAAAGTGGGCACAGAAACCAAATTTTACTATTTTGAATAAGTAGCTGTAGTTTTGCAAGGGTTAAATGGCATTGGGCAATAAATTTGACACTTGGAATCAACAGACGGTGGTCAATGAAGGATCCTGATCCAGGCTCGCTTATCATCGCAGCACGTCTGGACACTTCCTCCATCAAATTTATAGAGATGCCCCTTCTTGGTGCAGGACCTCGATGACCCGCAATAGAAGGGACAGTATCGTCGGGGCTTTATTCGTAAATGAAGTTCCAACGATTCAGGATAATTGTCGCGCACTGCCATACGCTATCGACGCATGCGCAGAGAGAACAGACCCTTCATTCCGGAGAGGTAAGTCGCATAAGGAATTATGCTGATTCCTTCATGCATTTCTTTTTTTTTTTTTTTTTAAACATTTTTTATTTGAGCAATTCAAACATCATACATCTCAAGAACAAAATGTAAAATGGTATGAACATATAATACAGTGAAAGTAATACATATCTTGCTGCTTTCATATTCATATTAATTTTCATTGGTATACCGAGGAAATATCGGCGAAATACAGTATAGATCCCGCACCTATCCCCCTATCAGTCTTATCAAGTAAGGATCAAATACAGACAATCCAAACAGATATTGCCAGACATAGCATGAACATCAATTAGGATCTGAATTGGAACCAAAATCAGAAATAGAATCAAAAACAAAAACAGAAAGCCCTCCAGCAGTGAAGAGTGTGAAGAGTCAATATTATGTGACAACACCTCAGTTGACTCTAATTGTATGGGGGGGTCATTTAATAGGAACCTGGTCTCATACCATGAAGTGTGAAGGAAGCATGTGTGTATTTGCGATTTTATAGTAGAGGACAGGGTATTTATGTATTGTGTCCATCTGCGGAAAAAGTGTTGCGCTTTCTTTTCCTTAGCCAAAGTTGTATCCAGCCACTCCATTCTGAAAAAGGTATATAGTTTGTCCTGAAATAACGATAGATTTGGTGGCTGAGTTTGTACCCAGTGTTGAAGTATACACTTTCTCGCTATTGCGGAGATCACTGTAAGCATATGTGTGGTGTGTTTGGAGAGTTTGAGTGTGGGATCAAGTACGCCAAGGACTGCCCACTCTGGAGTAAGAGGCACTAGAATAAGAAGCTCATTCACACTAAGCATGTACCTGTCTCCAAAATTTACGAATGTGTGGGCATACCCAGAAGCAATGGAACAACGTTGCTTGGGCGTCCGCACATTTAGGACAATTTGGGATATCGGCTAAACCCATTTGAAAGCGTCGGTTTGGGGAAATATACCCTCTATGAAATATGTAAAAGGTCATTTCTCTATATGTGCTAGCTTTTATGATTTCCATGGAAAACCTAAGTGTTTCAATAGTTCATCCATGGAGATATGAGGAAAGATGTCAGTCCAATACGCTAAGCCTTGTTTTACTTTAGTATGGTCTAAGGTATCGCGAAGGTAGTGATAATGATAGGAGATTGCTCCCCTGCCTTTCAATGGTTGTATCAGCATAGAATCTAAGTCATTACACCAATCCAAAGGGGCTAATTGTCGACTCACAGAAGAGGTGTAGTGCACTGCTTGTTGTAGGGCAAAGTTATAAGTATTCGGCACATCATATGTCTCTTGGATTTGTGGAATTGATAGTACCGATCTAGCATTCAGGTTTACCATGTCTCTTAGCTGTGTTATCTTTAGTGGGGGCCATCTATCAAATGGGAATCCCGCCTGTCCCTCCTGGAAGGCCAGGTTTTTCAGGAATAAGAGGAAAAGAGATATCCTGTAGTTCATACCCAAGGGAACGCCTTATATTTTTCCAGGCTACCCAATTAGCCATTAAAAGTGGGTTCTCTAATATTTCTTGGGGGAGAGATGCTTTCCCAGAATGTAAAAAGGCGAGTAAAGAAATGGCAGGTATGAATGCTTGCTCTATGTTAGTGTTAGAATACTGTGATGTGTTCTGTAACCAATCTCTAATAACACGTAAATGACTAGCATAGCTATATGGTTTGGGGCAAATTTAAACCTCCATTGGCTGGGGCCTGTTGCAACTTACTTAGCGCAATCCTTGGTCTTTTCCCATGCCAAATAAATTGGCCAAACTCCCTGTTCAGAGCCTTCTCGTCTTTAGGGGGGATATTAATAGGGAGCATTTGGAGCGGGTAAAGCAGCTTCGGAAATATAATCATTTTAATGAGTCCCGCCTTACCCGTACAAGACGAGGGGAGCTTTTGCCAACGTCTCATAATGGAGTAAACCTCATCTTATACTTTAACAAAATTCAGGGCATATATAAGATGAACATTTTTAGGAATTTTCAGTCCCAGGTAAATAAGTCACTTTTGGCCCAGGTAATCTGGAATTGACCATGCCAGGAGGGACGAGCATCTGATCCCAACCATAGAGCTACGTATTTTGTTTGATTTATTACGAATCCAGATACTCTGCCAAATTCCTCAATTACCTCAAATATTTTGGACAAAGAGCTGCAGGGGTTAGATATATAAAGTAATAGGTCGTCAGCGAAAGCTGTGATTTTCGTTGTTATGTTGCCTATTTTGATACCAGTAAATTCTTGGAAGTTTTGTAAAATTCTGAGTAAAGGGTCTATAGCCAAATTAAATAGAAGAGGTGAAAAGGGACATCCTTGACGAGTACCTCTGAACATAGAAACAGACTCCGAACGAGTACCATTTATCAATAAGGATGTATTAGGATTTGTATACACAAATTTAATAAAATTAATGAACTCGTCTCCAAACTCTCTCCACTGGAAAACTTGTTGCAAATAGGTCCATGAGATTTGATCGAATGTATTCTCAGCGTCTAGGCTCAAAAGCATCACTTGATTTCCTCTCTGTTGAAGTGATTTAGAGGCAACCACTGCTGCTATGGCAGTTCGCACTGCCTTTACAGAGTATCTGCTGTGAACAAACCCCATTTGGTGAGTAGTTAATAGGGTGGGTAGGATAGTGTGCAATCTAGTCGCCATGATCTTGGCCATTAATTTAAAGTCTTGATTTAAGAGTGTTATAGGCCTGTAGGAGGCCACTTGGTCCGCTGGCTTGTTAGGTTTTAAAATTAAAGTAGTAAGGGCCTGGTTAAATGTAGGTTAAGAGGGGCTTTCGGTATGAAGATGTTTAAATAATGATGTGAGTGTAGGTACGATTTGAGTTTTCAGAAGTTTGTAGAATTCAGCAGTATAGCCATCGGGGCCTGGAGACTTGCCATTTTTGAGAGTAGATATGGCATGTTTAATTTCTCCCTCAGTAATTGTGAAGTTTAAAATGTCTCTCTGTTCCTGTGTGAGTTTGGGGAGGCATGCTCTGTTCAGTATTTCAGAGTGTAGTTCGGGGAAGTCTGGGCGTTTTTCATATAGGGAAGAATAATATTTGTGAAATATGGTCTTGATGTCCTGTATGCTGCTGTGAGGTATCTGAGAGTGAGGGTCTTGTACAGTAAGGATATGCTGTTTGCGAGAGTAAGTTGGTTAGATTGGCTAGGAGTTTGCCAGATTTATTTCCCCAACGAAATAATTTATGTTTTTGATATTCTAAATTAAGTTGGGCCTGTGATAATAGCAGACTCTCCAATAGATGCCTTGCATTTTTATATTCAGTCATGTTAGTTTCTGTTGGATCTTGGACATATGTGTTGAATGTAGAAGTCAAAACCTCTAAGAGTTGGGCATATTTCTTATTGCGTTTACGACTGACATAGGAGATTATGTTGCCTCTCAGTACTGCTTTAGCAGTCTCCCAATACAGTATCGGAGTGTCAGTATGAGCGGCATTAATCCAAGCAAATTCGGTCCATCTGGCTTCTAGTGATTTTTGAAATTCCTCTGAGTGATATAAATGCAATGGAAATCTCCATATTCTGTCATGTGGGTGAAGATGGTGGGTTTGAATTGTAACTGAGATAGGGGCATGTAATGCACCCCAACCACTTGCCTGCCTGTCTGGGAACGCCTGCTTGAGAGGAGCAGTATACAGCGGCTCCCTGGCCGGCCGCGGCCTTCCCACGTGGAGAGCCGCGATAGGCCCCTGACACCCGGACCCAGCTATCGCCCGCAGACACTGGGCTGAACGAGGACCAGAGGCTGCTGTCGGTGCATCGAGGACGCAGCTGGGGTGGACAGATGGCAGAGGAGCCAGACACGGACAGGCGTGGGACCGGCAGTGACACTGGCACCACACTAGCCTTCACCCCGGGTCCTGTGACAGACGGACGCCTCGGAGGGATCCATACGGGAGCGGTGGGAACGCCACTGGGGCCTCTGGGCTGATGATCCTAGCAGCCAGTTGTTCCGCGGAGACCTGATGAGAGAGGCGAGCAGTGAGGCCCATGCCTGACTGCCATCTTGGATGGGACTGTAGCTTGGGGGGTGGTCTGCGGCCTAGCGGGACAGGAGATTGCCCACATTTGGACACAGGGTGCAGAGGGCTCTGGGGAAACTGGCCCTTTTCCTCTATGTAGGAGAAGAGGTATCTTCTCCTACCTCTACCTGCTTTGATAAGCTACACAGGGCTGCTTTGCCAGATTGAGCCACAAGAGGGAACTAGAGGACTAAATATCATTTTCCTCCATCAGAATCTAGCTTCCTGATGCATTAAGTATGTGATTGTTAAACCTAAAGGGAATGTGACCTCTACTAGATTCTACTAGCACTCAGCAGCACTATGCCAATACTACCACCACCTCTTTACTTGTTATGTGTGCCATCCATTAATGGGGAAAGACAAACGGCAGTCCGCCAAAAAGAATCCCGCCACGCCCCGCTCCAGTCGCCTGCGTCAAGACCTCCGCTCCTTTCTGACAGCGGTAACCCTGGTAAGCCCGGAGGCTACACACCAAACACCCCCTGCCTCCCCCACAAGCATAGGGATGGCTGAATCTCTCGCCCCAGCGACAATGGAGCCGGACCCCGCGCTCCAACAGGTGAGGAGTGAAATTAGCGAAATCCTCTGCACGTGAAAGCCCTCCCCACCAGACAAGATATGCAACTGTTGGAGACCAATCTAAGGGAATCTATTCGCACAGAAGTAGCCGCTCTCCAAACAGATATCTCCCATCTGTCCGATAGGGTCACTGACCGTGAGGCTGTCCAAAAATCATCCGCTCACCAGATACAGCAACTAAACAACACTCTGTCCGCTCACGCTGCAAGTCTCAAAGAGATTCATGTGAAACTGGAAGACCTGGATAATAGGGGGCGTCGGAACAATATAAGGGTGTGAGGCATCCCTGAAGACATTCCACAGCCCAATCTCCAGGACGCCTTGACCAAGATATTCGGGGAACTCCTTGAACTTAACCCTAACAAACCCATAGAGTTTGATCGGGCCTTGAAGCCAAAGGGCCCGCCCAACGCCCCACCCCGAGATGTCATATGCCGCCTACATTACTTCGCACAAAAAGAAGCCATCATGAAGAGAGCACGTGCTGCACCTGACTTGGGGTTTAATGGCTCAAAAAATACAACTCTTCCAGGACATTTCATGGCGCACTCTCCAACAGCGTCAGCTCCTGCGGCCGCTAACTGAATAACTACGCAAGAAAAACCTTGTCTACCGCTGGGGTTATCCACTCTTCATTCAAGTCACCAAGGAAGGTGCACTTTTCACGCTTCGGGACCCGGCGGACCTCCGTACCTTCTGCACATCCCTAGGCCTACCAGAGGTGCAGATCCCTAACTGGCTGGATCTGGATTCCTGCTTGGACTCCCCACAGTCTTCTCAATCCCACGATCGCTGGCACCAAGTGAAGCGCCCCCAAAGACGTCTGGCAAGACAACCTCCTGGGCCACAAGTGGATTTACCTAATCTTTCAGCAATGCCACCGTGAAAGTTAGACCTTGTCTATCCCATCGACACTCAAGTCTGCAAACTGATCTTTACATACTGGACGTTCAGAGACTCCACCATGCAGGAGAAGTTGGCGGTTCCTGTTTCAGATAAGGACACTCTTAAACTTATCAGTTGATTATACATGCTATGTCTTAGTATACCTTGCCTGCATTTTCTCCTGTTCTACCATTATTGTGTGATTACCTTGGTGGCTCTGTTCTATACGGAGCATAAAATGCAGTTCTTATAATGTTCTGAATCATATACAGTATAGTAAGACTAGGTGCAATTGTATGAGCTGTTAGCCGTTTGTTTTTCTCTCTTTGCCGGCTCTTGCTTTTTTGGTAGAATGTTATAAAAATGTAATCTTGATAATTACATATAACGTTGTAGAGGTTACTATTCCCTGTTTTCTCTGTTATCCACATCTCCCCACTCCATTAAGGGAACACAGGTCTCACCCCTGATCTATGTTATCCCTTACTGTGGTTATTATTAGGCCAGAAATGCACCCCCTTCTGGCCTCCACTCGGTACCTGACTGAGTGCTCATCCCCAGCGGCCCAGGCTGCAACTTCCTCCTACATCGTTTCTACACCTCCTAGCATGTTTCACCCTATCCCCCCCAGGAAGGCACACTAGCTTTTTGCAAGACTTCTGCACAATGTCATATAGACGTACCAGATAACATTTTCCTATATGACAGGTAAACCACATATCGTCTCATTAAATGTTAATGGCCTTAATATACCGGAAAAACGGTCCAAACTTCTTAGATTCCTGCGCAGTGTCAGGGCAGACATTGCCCTTATTCAGGAAACCCACTTTAAAATTTCCCTTAATACCCCCCACCTAACCAATAAGTATTTCCCCACCGCCATATACAATAATAATCCTGAAAGCAAGTCAGCTGGGGTAGCAATACTTATTGCCAGAGATCATCCTGTCCAGGTCACAGAGGTTCGTCGCCTGATTGTAGGCAGAGCCTTACTTCTCCGGTGCTCTCTTCATGGGCAGCCTTACACTATTATCAATGCTTATTCTCCCAACCAGAGCCAACACACGTTCCTGGAATCGGTCCTCACAAAATCAGAACCCTATCAAGAGGGAGTTGTGCTGTGCGAAGGCAATCTCAATTGGACTCTAGATCCTTTCATAAATTCCTCTACCTCCCGACCATCTTACCCTGCCAAATTATACCGTAGAGTGCAAGGGGCCATTCATGATGCTAGGCTGGCCGACGTATGGAGAATTATCCACCCGGAGGGTAGGGATTATACCTTTTTCTCTCCTTGTCACCATACCTACTCGCGGATTGATTACATCTTCCTTAGCCATAGACACCTTCATTTGCTTGACGATGCCTATATTGGGGTGATGTCGTGGACAGATCATGCTCCTGTCCATGTTAAACTCTCTCTTCCTCAGGCCCATGCGCAGTGCTGGCCATGGAAATTAAATGAATCTCTCCTATTCAAAAAGCCCAGCTAACTGAGGCCATCCAAAGTTACTTTGAGCTTAACTCAACCC
>WWET01004982.1:10919-31468 GCA_011038615.1 Limnodynastes dumerilii
TTCTTAAATAAAAAAAAAAAATAGAAAAAATAGGTAAATATTAATAAACTCACCTGTCCAGGCGATCCATTGGACTGCAGATGTCCAAGTCCGGGTATGAATACACTGTGCATGCGGAGTGTTTCTCATGTCGGGACTTAAAAATGTCAAAGTCCAGAATGAGAGTTACTGCGCATGTGCATCGCATGAATGAGAAGTACTGCGGGGACCCAGCGGATCATCACAGGACCTCACCGGAGGGGTGAGTATTTGTAAATACTGTGAAGTAAGCTTCCAGGTTCGCTGCAATGATAAGCGAGCCTGATGCAGCTTCATTCACAGTGAAACGAATCTGTGTATAAAGATACCCCTCGGTTCCGTCTGCGCTTCCCCTTTTCACTACGTTTTATCCAGAGTTGCGTGTTTTGACGGAATCGCGCAACTCTGGATCCGACGTACAACGCTGGCGCAAAAATCAGCTGTATCGGCTCCATTAAGCGGCACATGGAGGGATCTAAGTGTGTCCTGTGTAAACTTGCTCCAACAATGGAAACCAGTTTGACGACTTTAACCCCATGTCCAAAATATTCATCTGGATCTTATAACGATGGTTTTTGGTGTGGACACCGGGTGTATTTCAGTCACTGGAAACATGACGTTGATTTACATTTTGGAAGATTGCGCTCACATTTCGGCTTTATTTCTATGAAATGTCGTCCTTTCTTGAGGTTAGATGGCTAAAAATTGTAGGGTTTGAAATACTGTTGCATTGAAACACACAGGACCTTATCAGGAGCTGATCGCAAAACTGATTGCATCCGGCACAATTTCTTATTGTAACGATTCACTTTGAGATTTTATAACATATTTACTTGATTTAAATAATCCATTTCAACTTTCAGATGCTTAGAATTTGCGGCGAACCAATAAATATTGATTTACAGAAGCCAGAGGGTAAGAATAGATCATTCATTGTGCAACTGGAAAATATTCAACCATATGGACCTTTCAGGGACAAAAGTTTAATACCAGAGAATGTATGGCAAATATTCTCAGCTACGGGAACATCAAGATAACAGACCAAGGTCCAGATTTACTAAACTGCGGAAAAGGAAAAGTAGAGCTGTTGCCCATAGTAACCAATCAGATTCTAGTGCTCACTTTCCTATTACATGCTAGAGAATGTCAGCTAGAATCTAATACCCCGTTCACATCACCACTACAAACCCGGGTTTTTGGCCTTAAACTTGGGTCAAGGCTACAACAACCGAGGTTTGGTGGTGATGTGAAAGGTATCGGGGTCTTGGTCACCAGGAAAGAGAACGGTTTATCCCATGTCCAACCCCGGTAATTGGTGGTGTGAAAGATGCCGACCCAGGTTATTCAACCTGGTTCTCAGGGGCAGAACTACCACTGGTGCAGCTGCACCGGCACCCATGCTGATACAAGTGTGGTGCCCCTGGGGTTACAGAGGAGAATGTGGCAGCGGTGGTCCCGTCCTAACGGCGTGCATGTCTGTAGGGAGTGCGGCACAGGGCAGGGTGAGTGAGGTGCGAGGTGGTAGCGTGGGGTGTTGCTAGGCTTCAATCAGCTGTTAGGAGCACGTGTTGTGTAGCGCGAGTGGTTCCTTCTGGAAAAGTCGACTGAGAAAGTGGAGCTTTATTTATATGTTTTACATGTACATAAGATAAATATAAATTGTAAAGTACTATTTCACTTTGCTGACCATTTTATGTTTCTGCTGATCTAAAACATATATAAAATATTAAGTAAAACTAAATTTAATTGGCTAAGGACTGGTGTGAAGTTACTCTGAGTTCCTGTACATTGACTCACCTCTCCGCAAGTTGGAAGAAAGATATCAGTAATATCGTTCAGGTAATTTCAAATCTCTACCTTTAACTAAGGGCCCACAGTCGTCATCACCGCACCGCCGAAGCTGGGAGATCATCAGGACCAAAGCATATTTTTTGCACCTGGGCCCACAACTCACTAGTTCCGCCTCTGCTGGGTTTTACCTAACACACCTGATTGGAGGAATTGATTTACTGTTGCTATGGCAACAGTAAGCAAACCTCTCTCTCTCTCTTGGGCACGGGACATTGTCAGGGCAGATCCGGGACCAGGAATTTCCTGCAGCATTTTAAGGTTTTCTTTTTGTTTTTCTTTTTACCGCTAATCCCCCTGCAAGAACCCAGGTTGAAAAATCCAATCCTGGGTTATTGCAGGGTGGTAATGCAAAAGCGGTATAATTGGTTGCTATGGGAAACATCTAGTAAATCTAGCCCTAAGTTTCAAAATATCATACGACCTACTCCAGGAACACATATCACAAACCTGTCTGACAACTGGCAAGGGGGTAGATCCAGAACTACGTACGCTAGCCGGAAACGTAAAAACGCTATCTTGCATGTACTGCGCATGCACGCGGCAGACGCTACGATGGGTAACTCAGAGCGTAAGGGGCAGTCACGTATCTTCAGCACAACTATGAACGAAGGGGCGTGCCAGACGTACAACACCCGTAATTACGCTTTGGAGGCGGAGTGAGGCATTTAAAGCGTACAGTATGGGCGTGCTTAGGCGCGTAAGTATGTGCAGCCATTACGGCCGTCAGGAGTTACGCTTAAAAAGTTAAGGTAGGGTTTGGAAAGCGTAACACGGCAAAAAGTACCTACGACCGAGGGGATTGCATAGTAAATATGCTGCGCTAGGAAACGTAGCTGTGGATCTGGCCCAAAAATAATAATACAAAACAACCAAAGGATTTTCTAGTTTCTGATCCCCTCCGTGTTTAAGGCCTATAAATCAGTATAACAGGCTGTAACTTGATAGACTATGTCTGTAAATATTTCACAGTTGATATAAGTAACATACAAACATCGTGACCCATTCCACCAGGTACACAATACTCCGCTCCTGAGCTTCCATCTGTCACTCACCTGGTTTTAATGAATTAACTGACGTTTGAAATACCTTTTTCTCTTCAACATAGGTGGTTACCATAGTAACTGATTACTGGAAGCTCAGGAGCATTGGTTGTGTATGGTAATAGTACAGTGAGGGCATTGTACGCACTCTTCGCACTATTCAGACTTTTGAACATCCCCGTTTTACATAAGGACAATGCAGGAGTGGTAAGGTAGGGGCCTGGGAATGTCAGTCTGCATGGGAGCCTAGATCTAGCGGGGATCTGGCATCGGAAGAACGCAACGATTTAGCATTAACATTACGGAAGTCAGGATCTGGGGGATACCGATCTGTAATGGAAGTGCATGTTGTACACATTGTGGGGGCAGCGAAAAAATACAGCATTGTGGAGGCCTGAATCAGGTCCATTATGAAGACAGAGAGTGATGGGAGAGTAGAGATTATGGGGTAGATCCAGAACTACGTCCGTCTGTGGAATTCAATAAACAATAGCTACTGCGCATGCGTAGTAGCTATTGTACGTAATCTGCGTAATGTTTCGAAACGTAGATTGTGTATATGCGGTCTAAAAGTTCTGGATCTGGCCCTATATGAGGAGATAAAGGCATAGGAGAGAGGAGATGGAGGGATGAGATGGTAGATATAGTATAAGGAGAAGGAGGGATAAGATGGTGAAGATAGTATAAGGAGATGGAGGGATGAGATGCTGAAGATAGTATAAGGAGATAGAGGGATGATATGGTGGATGTAGTATAAGGAGATGGAGGGATGAGATGGTGGAGATAGTTAGTATGAGGAGGTGGAGGGATGAGATGGTGGAGATAGTATGAGGAGATGGAGGGATGAGATGGTGGAGATAGTATAAGGAGATGGAGGGATGAGATGGTGGATATAGTATAAGGAGATGGAGGGATGAGATGGTGGATATAGTATAAGGAGATGGAGGGATGAGATGGTGGATATAGTATAAGGAGATGGAGGGATGAGATGGTGGATATAGTATAAGGAGATGGAGGGATGAGATGGTGGATATAGTATAAGGAGATGGAGGGATGAGATGGTGGATATAGTATAAGGAGATGGAGGGATGAGATGGTGGATATAGTATAAGGAGATGGAGGGATGAGATGGTGGATATAGTATAAGGAGATGGAGGGATGAGATGGTGGATATAGTATAAGGAGATGGAGGGATGAGATGGTGGATATAGTATAAGGAGATGGAGGGATGAGATGGTGGATATAGTATAAGGAGATGGAGGGATGAGATGGTGGATATAGTATAAGGAGATGGAGGGATGAGATGGTGGATATAGTATAAGGAGATGGAGGGATGAGATGGTGGATATAGTATAAGGAGATGGAGGGATGAGATGGTGGATATAGTATAAGGAGATGGAGGGATGAGATGGTGGATATAGTATAAGGAGATGGAGGGATGAGATGGTGGATATAGTATAAGGAGATGGAGGGATGAGATGGTGGATATAGTATAAGGAGATGGAGGGATGAGATGGTGGATATAGTATAAGGAGATGGAGGGATGAGATGGTGGATATAGTATAAGGAGATGGAGGGATGAGATGGTGGATATAGTATAAGGAGATGGAGGGATGAGATGGTGGATATAGTATAAGGAGATGGAGGGATGAGATGGTGGATATAGTATAAGGAGATGGAGGGATGAGATGGTGGATATAGTATAAGGAGATGGAGGGATGAGATGGTGGATATAGTATAAGGAGATGGAGGGATGAGATGGTGGATATAGTATAAGGAGATGGAGGGATGAGATGGTGGATATAGTATAAGGAGATGGAGGGATGAGATGGTGGATATAGTATAAGGAGATGGAGGGATGAGATGGTGGATATAGTATAAGGAGATGGAGGGATGAGATGGTGGATATAGTATAAGGAGATGGAGGGATGAGATGGTGGATATAGTATAAGGAGATGGAGGGATGAGATGGTGGATATAGTATAAGGAGATGGAGGGATGAGATGGTGGATATAGTATAAGGAGATGGAGGGATGAGATGGTGGATATAGTATAAGGAGATGGAGGGATGAGATGGTGGATATAGTATAAGGAGATGGAGGGATGAGATGGTGGATATAGTATAAGGAGATGGAGGGATGAGATGGTGGATATAGTATAAGGAGATGGAGGGATGAGATGGTGGATATAGTATAAGGAGATGGAGGGATGAGATGGTGGATATAGTATAAGGAGATGGAGGGATGAGATGGTGGATATAGTATAAGGAGATGGAGGGATGAGATGGTGGATATAGTATAAGGAGATGGAGGGATGAGATGGTGGATATAGTATAAGGAGATGGAGGGATGAGATGGTGGATATAGTATAAGGAGATGGAGGGATGAGATGGTGGATATAGTATAAGGAGATGGAGGGATGAGATGGTGGATATAGTATAAGGAGATGGAGGGATGAGATGGTGGATATAGTATAAGGAGATGGAGGGATGAGATGGTGGATATAGTATAAGGAGATGGAGGGATGAGATGGTGGATATAGTATAAGGAGATGGAGGGATGAGATGGTGGATATAGTATAAGGAGATGGAGGGATGAGATGGTGGATATAGTATAAGGAGATGGAGGGATGAGATGGTGGATATAGTATAAGGAGATGGAGGGATGAGATGGTGGATATAGTATAAGGAGATGGAGGGATGAGATGGTGGATATAGTATAAGGAGATGGAGGGATGAGATGGTGGATATAGTATAAGGAGATGGAGGGATGAGATGGTGGATATAGTATAAGGAGATGGAGGGATGAGATGGTGGATATAGTATAAGGAGATGGAGGGATGAGATGGTGGATATAGTATAAGGAGATGGAGGGATGAGATGGTGGATATAGTATAAGGAGATGGAGGGATGAGATGGTGGATATAGTATAAGGAGATGGAGGGATGAGATGGTGGATATAGTATAAGGAGATGGAGGGATGAGATGGTGGATATAGTATAAGGAGATGGAGGGATGAGATGGTGGATATAGTATAAGGAGATGGAGGGATGAGATGGTGGATATAGTATAAGGAGATGGAGGGATGAGATGGTGGATATAGTATAAGGAGATGGAGGGATGAGATGGTGGATATAGTATAAGGAGATGGAGGGATGAGATGGTGGATATAGTATAAGGAGATGGAGGGATGAGATGGTGGATATAGTATAAGGAGATGGAGGGATGAGATGGTGGATATAGTATAAGGAGATGGAGGGATGAGATGGTGGATATAGTATAAGGAGATGGAGGGATGAGATGGTGGATATAGTATAAGGAGATGGAGGGATGAGATGGTGGATATAGTATAAGGAGATGGAGGGATGAGATGGTGGATATAGTATAAGGAGATGGAGGGATGAGATGGTGGATATAGTATAAGGAGATGGAGGGATGAGATGGTGGATATAGTATAAGGAGATGGAGGGATGAGATGGTGGATATAGTATAAGGAGATGGAGGGATGAGATGGTGGATATAGTATAAGGAGATGGAGGGATGAGATGGTGGATATAGTATAAGGAGATGGAGGGATGAGATGGTGGATATAGTATAAGGAGATGGAGGGATGAGATGGTGGATATAGTATAAGGAGATGGAGGGATGAGATGGTGGATATAGTATAAGGAGATGGAGGGATGAGATGGTGGATATAGTATAAGGAGATGGAGGGATGAGATGGTGGATATAGTATAAGGAGATGGAGGGATGAGATGGTGGATATAGTATAAGGAGATGGAGGGATGAGATGGTGGATATAGTATAAGGAGATGGAGGGATGAGATGGTGGATATAGTATAAGGAGATGGAGGGATGAGATGGTGGATATAGTATAAGGAGATGGAGGGATGAGATGGTGGATATAGTATAAGGAGATGGAGGGATGAGATGGTGGATATAGTATAAGGAGATGGAGGGATGAGATGGTGGATATAGTATAAGGAGATGGAGGGATGAGATGGTGGATATAGTATAAGGAGATGGAGGGATGAGATGGTGGATATAGTATAAGGAGATGGAGGGATGAGATGGTGGATATAGTATAAGGAGATGGAGGGATGAGATGGTGGATATAGTATAAGGAGATGGAGGGATGAGATGGTGGATATAGTATAAGGAGATGGAGGGATGAGATGGTGGAGATAGTATGAGGAGATGGAGGGATGAGATGGTGGATATAGTATAAGGAGATGGGGGGATGAGATGGTTGATATAGTATAAGGAGATGGAGGGATGAGATGGTGGAGATAGTATAAGGAGATGGAGGGATGAGATGGTGGATATAGTATAAGGAGATGGAGGTATGAGATGGTGGATATAGTATAAGGAGATTGAAGGATGAGATGGTGGAGATAGTTAGTATAAGGAGATGGAGGGATGAGATGGTGAAGATAGTATAAGGAGATGGAGGGATGAGATGGTGGATATAGTATAAGGAGATGGAGGGATTAGATGGTGGAGATAGTATTAGGAGATTGAAGGATGAGATGGTGGATGTAGTATAAGGAGATTTTAACGTATGCTTTGTCTGTCGGAGCTTGTGTAGTGTATGTAGTGTCTGACACAATGGGCCGGATCCTCAACAACGTTAGTCTTCCACACACGGCCGTAATTTGTTGATAGCTAGATACTACACATGCATAGTAACTATTGTACGTAATCTACGTATCGTTTCATTACATAAATTAAAGGCCGCATATACGCAATTTATGTAACAAAACGATACGTAGATTATGAACAATAGTTGCTACGCATGCGCAGTAGCTACCTATCGACATATGGCCATGTGTGGAAGACGGATGTTGTTGAGGATCCGGCCCAATGTGTATAGTGTACACAGTGTGTGATGCGTAGTATATACAGTGCATGACATGTTGTGTATAGTATGTTATGTGTAGTATATACAGTGTGTGACATGTGTATACAGTGTGTGAAGTGTAGTGTATAGAGTGTGTGACATGTGTATACAGAGTGTGACATGTGTATACAGAGTGTGACTTGTAGTGTACAATGTGTGACGTGAATAAAGTTTGTGACATGTTGTGTAGTGTATACAATATGTGACATGATGTGGAATGTGTACCGTGTGTGATATGTAGTGTATAGAGTGTGTGTCATATTGTTTAGTGTATACAGTGTGAAATGTGTAGTATGTACAATGTGTGACATGTGTGTGTGTGATGTTACAGTGTGTAACATGTAGTGATGTTGTATAGTGTGTACAGTGTTTGACATTTTGTGTAGTGTGTACAGTGTGCGACATGTGTTGTGTAGTGTATACAGTGTGACATATTGTGTAGTGTATCCAGTGCGACATGTTGTGTAGTGTATACATTGTGTGACGTGTGTAGTGTGTACAGTGTGTGGCATGCTATGTAGTATGTGTACAGTGTGTGTGACGTATGTTGTGTAGTATATTCAGCATGTGACATGTGTGGTGTACAGTATGAGTGTGTACAGTGTGTGGCATGTTTTGTTGTGTAGTGTGGTGTGTGTAGGGTGTGTAGTGTGTGTGTGTGTGACAAGGTGTGTAGTGTATGTGACATGTGTAATGTGTGTAGGGTGTGTAGTATGCGTGTGACATGTTGTGTAGTGTGTGTACAGTGTATAGTGTGTGTAACACATTGTGTAGTGTGTGTACTGTGTGTACAGTGTATGTGACATGTTGTGTAGTGTACAGGGTGTGTTGCATGTGTACAATGTGTATTGTGTGTGACATGTTGTGTAATGTGTGTACAGTGTATGTAGTGTGTGATGCGTGTAGTGTGTGTAGTTTGTGTACAGTGTGTGATATGTTATGTAGTGTTTGCAGTGCGTGTGATGTGTTGTGTAGTAAGTGAGTAGTGTGTGTGATATGTGTAGTGTGTGTAATGTGTGTGACATGTTGTGTAGTGTGTGTGACATGTGTAGTGAGTGTGTAGTGTGTGATCTGTTGAGTGTGTGTGTGAGCGTAGTGTGACGTGTGTTTGTGTGTATAGTGTGATGTGTGTGTGTAGTGTGATGTATGTAAATGTAGTATGTGTGTAGTTTTATGTGTGTGTAATGTGTGGTGAGTGATGTGTGTGTTGTGTGATATGTGTATGTGTTTGTGTAGTGCGTTATGTGTGTGTGTAGTGTGTGTAGTAAGTGAAGTATGTGTAGTGTGTATGATGTGTGTGTAGTGTGTATGTAGTGTGATGTGTGTGTATATGTGTGTAGTGAGTGAAGTGTGTGTGTAGTGTGTATGATGTGTGTGAGTGTAGTATGTGTGTAGTGTGATGTGTATGTATGCGTGTGTGACAGGGCTGTGGAGGTGTCTGCGCTGTGTCTCCGGCACTAGGACCCCGCGGTCTCCGCCGGGCTGCAGCACTGATCAGGGGGAGGAGGCAGTAGCAGCCGGGGGGGCCGGGGGGACACCGCACAGAGGAGCAAGGGGGACACAGGCAGGAGAAGGAGGGATAAGACCCCCCGTCCACGACCACCGACCTGCCCCGGGGTAAGTACAGCTGGCTGGGGGGGGTAGCAGTGGCGGCGCCTGTAGACATGTGAGGAGCAGAATTTGGGGGTACACTACCCACTCACCCCGGTATCATGCATGGCCGGCACCGGGTGCAGTGCAGTCACCCCCTGCTTCTCCCTGGCACTGAGCGGCATAGGCGGCGGGTGCAGTCTCTGTACAGGGGGGCGAAGGAGGTGGGGGTCTGTATTTACCCTGCCTGGCACTGCCACCGGGTGCTAAACTTGAATGTGCCCTCACCCCTTGTCTGCGCCCAGCTGGCAGCCGCGCCGAGGGCAGCCACCGGGCATGGATCTGTCTGCCTCCCTCACATCCTCCTCCTGCTGTCATGTCTGCCCTTGAAAGCTGGCTCAGGCCTGGCATGAGTGCAGATTACAGATGTATAAGGTGGCAGTGGGCATTGTGTGAGTGCCAGGCAGGTTGGCACCAGATTGCAGATGACACTGCCCTGCATTATGACTCTGCTTCCGTGCAATGACATCTGCAGACCCATTTTCCATCCCCCCCCTTCAGCCTTTTCCTATATTGTATTTTTTTATTTTATTAGAATTTTTTGCCCTATAAATGCCCATCAGTGGCCCTGCTGGGCTGCATCTTCCCCCTCAGCCCCGGCATCTCCTTCCTTCCCGGATCCTGGGCCACAGGATTGATGTCAGCCACCTGTAGCTTGTAGCTGTGACGGGGTTAAACGGGGTTACCAGCATGGCCGCCTTCTCCTCACACTACCCTCTGGAGTCCTCAGGTTTGAGTCTTATGGCAGTGGAATAGTATAACCACCCATCCCCGGGGCTGTGGATTCCATAAGTCATATTTAATGATCTGGTGGAGGGTATTGTGTCTGTCTGTGTGTATATAGGTGTGTATGTGTACATACATGTCTGCTCGTTAATGGGGGTCTCTCTCGGCGGCTGTCAGATGTGAGTTATTGCAGCCGCCCAGGCCTGTCACACACGAGAGAAGACCGTGGAAAACTTAATGCTGTCTTGGTTAGTTTAGTGGCGGTGGGGGGGGGGAATGTCTATTTACCTAGCTGTGTTTTACATGGCGGGGGAAGGGGTAGAGAAGAGTGTGCGGCTGGACCCTCTAATCTTCCCATAATCTCATCCCTTTTCGCTTCGTCCTCATTTACCCCCTGAGTTCCCTGTAATAAGAAGCAGGTGGCCTGCTGCTTTGCCTGAGAGAGGGTTAATATTGCTATTGAGATACCTGGCGGGCATGTGGAAATACCCCGTAAACTCCCCGCACCCTCCAGACAAGGTACGTTATGATATCACCTGGCGTAGCGCCACCGCCCACCCCCCCTCGTACCCCCACTCTTTATTAACCAACGTTCATGCTTATTAACCGTCTCATGTCTGAGATCCCCTTGCAGGTGACTATCATAGGTCAAGTCCAGGGGTTAATTAAAGCAAGGGTTAATAGCTGTATATACCAAGCCCTAAGAGCTGTCACGTGCAGCCCTCGTCTCCTTGTTAGCACGGATGTACCGGATCCTGATAATGGCTGTGGAATGACGCTTGCTGTGTGCATAAGCCGGGCTGTGCGTTCGCACTGGGCATGCGCACCACTGTGGCTGCGTCTTACTACTCCGTACGTGGGGCGTAAGGACACTCCGTGCGTAAATCTTGTGCGTGGAAGGGGGTGTGCAAGGGGAGTACACAACGCTATTACATGCGGAAATTGATTTCTTAAGTCTGGATCCCGTGCGATGTTATTTGTTACAGATTGTAACACTTATGAGCCTTTCTTGGACTCCATGTATTGAATGAACGTAGGACAAAGAGGAAAGGCAATGGGTGGCCCTTTGGACAGTTAGGGGGCCACAACACGTAGACACTGGAGTGGATTATACTGTCCAGCACTGATATAAATGTTGTTGGGTCTAAAGCCATAAACAATTGCTGAACTGCGGAAATGGAATAGTGAGATGTGGTCCATAACAACCAATCAGATTCCAGCTCTCCCTTTCCTATTAGTTACTTGAGAATGTCAGCTAGACTTTGGTTGCTATGGGCAACATCTCCACTTTTCCTTTTGTACAATTTAGTAAATCTAGCCCCTGGTGTAATAAAAATGACTATTCAGCACTGGTCATGATCTGTCTACACCATATTGTAATAATAATTGTAGGAAAAATCTGCTCTTACCAGATACATGAATGTGCCTAAAATAGTTTTATGCAGATATAAATAAAATGATAATATAGCATATATAACGTATATTGTATTTAATAAATGAAACTATAATATAATTATATCATATAATATATCGGGTAATTGTTCGATCATTTGTGTAAAGTAAGTAAATTAGTTGTAGTTGTTGTGTGAACAGCTAATTGGACAACTTCACTCCAAGAGCCAGATTTACTAAGCTGTGGGTTTGGAAAAGTGGAGATGTTGCCCATGGCAACCAATCAGATTCTAGCTCTCACTTTCCTTTTACATACTAGAAAATGTCAGTTGGAATCTGATTGGTTGCTATGGGTAACATCTCTACTTTTCCAAACCTGCAGCTTAGTAAATCTGGCCCCTGTACTGTGCCTGACACAGAAAGCAGTAGGGGTTAATGGTTTTACCAGCACTTTTAGTATCCGAGGATGTATCCCATCTGGCCCCATTGATTTGTTCACTTACAGCTTGGAGAGTTCTTTTAAGACCTGCTCCTCAGTGAAAGAACTTGTAATTGCCTCCTTTGTATCAATAGTCTTCCTATAGACTATAAATAAATGTGGTCGCTTCCCCTCTCTTTCTCTTTTGTGAATATTGAACAAGAATAATTGTTCATACATGATACTGGATACAAAAGTTAATAATAATACAAACACAGAGGTTAAACAACACATGCAAGTTGTAAATGCTGTGTTTATAGATTGGTATGGGTCCAGTAAAGTCAAAGGGGTGCAAGGCTAATTAGGGTAATGGGCCTTAGGACATAGTATTGGTATTTGATGGATTAAATCAAACATGAATTACTTAATCTCTCTGACTTGGGTAAAGCGTTGCTTGAGGGCAGAGAGGGGTTGCATTTAATCTTGCATGCTGCATACAAATAATGTGTAGCTTTATTTATAAGCGGCCATTTAGAGTTGAGCTCAGAAGCACTCTCTTAAATTTAAATGGCTCCATATATTTTTGCTATAGCTATTTTCAATTTAGTTTCAACTTGTCTTCACCTCTTCACAGTATATTTATATGTCCCCCCCCCCCTCAATAAAATATTGTGTATTTCAGGGGGGTTGTTGGTAAGAGCTGCAACCTTGTTTCAGTAAAGTAATAAACAACTGCAGTACTGGTGACTGTCTGCAGCTGGTGTATAATCTTTCCTTGTTTTTATACATACACCGGTTGACCATAAAGATATCTGGTACAAATATGCAACATGTTCTCTGTCTCCCAGACATCTCTTAAATACTTTACTTTTTTTTATGTTCAACATACCTCAGGGAAGATTTAATAAAGTTTTCCCATATAAAATGCCATACTAAGCTTGGTTGCCATAGGCTGCACTTCCATTTTCTTTATAGAAGCCCCCTGCACATTTTGTAGTGAGCAGAGGGGTTTTGGAAATGCTCTCTGAGCTCTTTCTCTTTTTTGACGGACTCCCTATCCACCCCCTCCGCCATTGCAGAATGTGAGCTGTTAGCTTGAATCTATGGGCCGGATCCAGACCTACGGGTGCCCGAGATCATTATGGCCGGCATCGTAGTGGGGAGTGCAGGCCCCCTAAGGATCTGGGCCTTTGTAACTAGACTTGCCATTTTATACGCCATTTGTGTTTGCCATGGCAGAGCTTTTGAAAAAAGGAGATAATGATTTGTAGGAGGACAACGGAGAAAATAGTTACTTAGAAGTTTAAAGGGCATACAGAAATCTAAGGGGAGCAATCGCTATAGTCTATTCTTATATAAAGGGCGTGCGGTGTAGTCGTATACGGACAGTAAGGGTTAAATGTTGTACCGTGAGGCCAAATATGAGGACAAGCACCTTCTCCTCTCACCTTTCAGGGTTAATCAGTAACTTTTACAAGGGTCTGTGTGAGCAGTCGCCGATAGCCCCGTTTATGACACTCATATAAACTCACGCCTTGTGTACAAGGATTAGCGCAAGGCGACACAGAGCCCACGGGGTTAACTGGTTTAATAGTGAATGCTTTCCAGCCGCATATAGTACAATGGTTAGATAGCAGGGTACTAAGCATTGCCGCCCCCAGGAAATAGCAAACCTCGCCATTGAATCGATGGATTTCTGTCAACAAAATGGCGGCCTCTATAGGTGACGCAATAAATGACATATTTTGGGAACATTTGTGTGTATTCTCTCCTTAGCTTGTGTAGTGTTTGCAGTGATTGTTCATATACAGCCATTTGGCAGTGATTCGGAGTGTATAACCTCCCCCAATAATTGCAGACTCCCCCAGTATTGATTGCCATCCGGTACCCGTCATTAACGTATCAATGTGGGGTTCCTGGCACTGGCCGTGTGTCTGCCTTATAAATAATCAATTCTGTAGAAGGAATAATTACAGGTGAGATGTCAGGACCGTGCTGCAATTCCTAGCATGACCCAAAGGGGGAGCTGACACAGAGGGTAACTGGGGAAACAACGGGTAACGTCATGATCTGAATGGACAGGCCCTGTATCCTTCAAAGGGGTCACACATTACAGCCCTTGCAGGCTGAAACAGCAATAAAGGGGGGTAAATCTGCATCAGGACAAACCATGTTACAAAGGGTTAAAATATTTTGCATATAACACCCAAATTATGAGATGTCACCTCTCAACTCTGTTTGCACCCTCAATAGTATAACAGGCTTTAGCCACAGTGCAGATGTTCCTGTGATCTCGGCATTGTGTTAAGTCAAGAAATAGTAACTATATATAGTAACATCACCTGGTATTTTACCCTGCAGCAAGCACAGACGCACCTGACTGTATCCATGGGTTACTGTGCTATCGCATGGATATATATTACTACAAGCTGTTTTTTATTTGCAATTAAGGGCTTGTCTGGGATTTGAACCCATGACCTCTAATATCTATCCATCCATCCAGATTCTGCAATTTGTGGTTTCCCAATGGTTCACATTAAGGTGGTTGATTTTTCAAGTTTTTTCTTTATTTATAATTGAGCTTTTCTCAGGACCTCTAATAGCGAGCTATCTAGTTTTATATTAATATTGATCTATCTAGTTTTGCCCAAGTGTACCTCTCCACCTGTTTTCCTCTTAATTTCAGACTCTGGATCTGGTCCAAGGTGTTTAACCTGCTGCCACCTGTTCTTATCACCCTCGGTGCAGATAAGGAGAGCAGAGATTTAAGACCTGAAACACCTGTTGGAAACTCTTCAATGATCTGATTGTTTTTATCAGGTGCTTGCTGGGAATTCTGGGGAGAGTTCCTGTCATACAGCAGAGTTCTCCACAGCTCTTCCTTGGCCTTTGCTAAAATGCAGGTTGGTGACATACCTGACACTCACACTCAGTCGCGTAACTATATGGGCCACAAGTGGTGCAAGTGCTACGGGGCCTGGAGGAGAGTGGGGCCCATGGCAGCCTCCCCTTCACAGTAAGCAAGCTGTCAGCAGTTGCCAAATTAAAGCAGTACTCAGTGCTCCATGTATGAGTATATACGCGTGTGTGTGTGTAGCATCAATACAAAATGAACATAGTAGCAGAGAGCAGTACAAAATAAGATATTTCACCATTATCAGACTAGTTAGTACACTTAAGGTTCAGAATGACAGCATTCCTAGACATGGTAGAGAAGGGGTGATTTACCATGCTTCTGCAATCGATTGTAGATCCACACTCCTATCCCTCTATTTATATGTTACACATACCCTCCTACTTTGTCCTGTACATTACACATTGCTACATTACACAGGGTGGTGGACCTACATTTTTGGGCCCTGAAGCTGCATATATTACTCTGTTACTAACACTGCTATGTGACTGGATCATACAGAGCACTGAGCAATTTTACCATACAACCTGACTGGTCCATTAAGTGATATATAGCACTTGTCCTTATGCATAAAACCCACTGTCCTATAGAGTGTAAGCTTAAATGTGAGCAGGGCCCTCTTACCCACTTAGTCTGTTTGTTACTAACCAGTCTTGTTTATACTGATTGTTAAAATCGTAAAGTGCTATGTAACCTGCTGGCGCTATATATAAAAAACTTAAAATAAATAAACATAGGGCAACATCCAACAAAGTCCAAAGGGCCTTGCTGCCCTTGCAATGACCTCAAGGCCCAAATGGTGGAGAATGGGGTGGTGGGGTGGAGTCCTTGAATATGAGTTATACAATGAGCCCTTTCCTACCAGCAAGGAAGAATGAGTAACCGCTGTTATCTGTCTTGCATAAAAAAAACCCCTCTGTTTAATTATTATCAATTGCTATGGGCTGGTTTGCAAGGTCACTGTATTCTTTGAAATCACTGAATTTGCTTCTTGTTTACTGTTTCTACTCTGTCTCTTCGTGTTCCATCGTACTTTCACATTGACCACTGTGATCCTCATGTGTAATAAAAATGTCAACAGTGGGTTGAGTATTACTAGAAAGAGCTCCCATGGTTTGTGCACTGTCACGGACTTCACTGATGCTTGAATGGCTTGTCTGTTTCAGCTGTAGGGGTGTGGGGCTCCAGTCAGAACGGACGATTTTTGAATCGCCCCCATTTCCTCCCAGCCAGTTGTGAACTGGCTGGGATTTCGATTGCATATGCCTTGATGAGGCATAGCAATCGATCCACGGAGCACTGAAATCTCCGTGCTCCAACGTGGTAAGCAAAAATAGTCCCCCACTCCTTTCCCTAATTCTACCCCTCCCCTCTCACTACGCTAACCCTCCTTTCCTAGCAGCCTGACCCTAACCCACCATCTCCCACAGCCTGACCCTAACCCTCCCTCCCCTACAGCCTGACCCTAATCCTCCCTACCCCGCAGAGATAGTTTACTCACTGGTTCCTGGTCCGGTGATAGCAGCAGCGGCGGTGTGGCGGAGGGATATCGGTAAGTGCGAATGCGAATGGGTGAAGTATGCCGAACGGCATACTCACCCATTCATTAAAAAAAAGTATAAAGTGGTAAGTATTGGAAAAAGGGACATCCGAAACTTGCCTCCTACTGCGAGCCTGGAAAAGAAGCAGAACTATTAGCTGCTGGTAAGCTGTTTATAGACCGCACTGCTGAGCACTATTTATAAGCAGCTTGGCAGCAGCTAACAGCTATTGCTGGTCATATACTCTGCAGACACTGGAACACACTGGACAGCAGCCAAATGAAGAGGGGAGCGCAAGTTGTCCCCCCTTTCCCCAATCCGGAGTTCTCACAACACCCTTGACTATAACCCGCAATTTCCGTAATCCAATACATGAATCAATGCATTAAGACAAGGAGGTGTTCAGAACACGGATGGTGTATCTGTCCTATATACTAAGAAAAGTACTATTTATTTACACAATTTACACAAGCTTTATTATTACGTTATTATGCTAAATTGCATTTATTGACTTATTTATTCTGTTTTCATTCAGGGATATACAACCTGTGAATTTAATTTAATTTTAATCTAAGTGTAATCCTTGAATATTTTTGAGGTTTCTTGATTGTCCTATGTGTAAAATTTTACATAGGAACTGTCTTTACTCCTTTACTGGAACTGATCTATGATAGGGATTTTACAAGATGTAAAAATGACCCTCTGATGGTGCAATTTTTTGTTATTTGAAGTTTGCATCATATGTTGAGCTGTCACTTCAAGTAGTGTCAAAACATCCAATTGGGATGCAGGTGCCATAGCAACAAATGCTATTTTGATAGTGAAACAGCCAATACCATAATGTTGGCTTAATTCATTACCTACATGATTAGAATAAAGAAAAATATGAAAGTAACGACTCTGTCTAAAAGAAAAATATTGATCAGCGAACGCTGTTGGCATTTTAACATAGTAACATAGTTAATGATGTTAAAAAGACACCAATCCATCAAGTTCAATCTATTATGGATCTCCTGCGATCCCTATCTTATAATTAAAATTGATCCAGATGAAGCAATCGGCAATCTGTTTCAATATGGGAAAATCCCTCCAGACCGAACACCCAAGATGGCCGTCCTATTACTCCCAGGATCCACTACTATCCTCAATTTATTTACCGGTCAGAACCCTGGATATGCTTTTCCGCTAAAAATTTCATTAACCCTTTCTTATTAATATCAAGTGAGTCTGTCATCACAACCTGCCCTGGAAGTGAATTCCAGATCTTGATTGCTCTTACTGTAAAGAACCCTTTCCTTTGCTGGTTGTGAAACTATCTTTCCACTTACCTTAGTGGCGACCCCGTGTCCTGTGTACAGTCCTTGGGGTAAAAAGTTCCTATGAAAGTTCTTTGTATTGAGCTGTAATGTATTTATATATAGTAATAATATCTACTGTACCTAAACTGGCTAGCCGTTCCTTATAGCTCTATGACTCCATGCCCTTTATCAATTTTGTCGCCCTTCTTTGAACCCTTTCAAGTTCCAAAATGTCTTTTTTATGGAGTGGTGCTCAGGACTGAACTCTGTATTCAAAATGAGGACTCACCAAGGAATTATATAGTGGCAAAATGACACTGTTTTCCCTTGCATCTATGCCCCTTTTTATGCATGCTAATTCTTAAAGACCCATGTAGCTTCTGCTTGACATTGAGAACTAATGCTGAGTCTACTGTCCACGAGCACTCCCAAATCCTTCTCCATTAAAGATTCCCAAAATGTATCCCATTTAATTTATAGATTTCTTGCTTGCCTTTGATCCCTAAAATCATAACCTTACATTTATCTATGTTAGTTAATTTATGTTAGTTATTTACCTTCTATTTGGCTGCTCAATCCTCTAGTTTATTCAAGTCTAAGTCCATTTTTTTTATCCTTTTTGCCATTTATATACCTAATAAACTTTTTAGGGTTTGTCTTACTTTCTTTTTGCAATTTATTTTCTATTTTTGCCAGTCTGATTTTTTTTTGCATGTTTTATTATATTCCTTTTAGATACGGAAGGACTCCTCAGTCTCTTTAGCTTTTAACAATTTAAATGCATGCTTCTTTTTCATTCCATCCCTTACCTTTTTATTTAGCCACATTGGTTTAGATATGATTCTTTTACATTTGTTTTCTATAGGAATGAACTTATGTGTATATGTTTCTAACATCATTTTGAAGACAGCCCACTTTTCTTCTGTATTTCAAAAACTGCATCTCAGTCTATGGGCCTCATTTACAAAAAACGATTTATAAATCGCATTATTTGACCCTCTAAACTCGCATCGCGGTATTCACAAAAGGTCAAATCATGTGATTTATGTGTTTAAAAAAATCGTCATGGCAAACATCGCTGGACAGAAATCGTCCAGATATTTGCCATTCAAAACATAGAAAAAAAAATTGTTGTATTCACTAAAGGCGATTTGAAGAAATTGCCTTTAGTGAGACATGAAATCACCCAAAACAAATTGCAGCCAGAGAGGTGCGATTTTACTGTGACCTCCCGTCCCTGACCATCAAAAACACATGTCAATATACTTGACGTGTTTTTGTGTGTTAAAAAAGCAAGTGCTGCATGGCTGAAAGCCTTAGGGTACATACACACTACACAATTATCTGGCAGATTATCTGAAAGATCTGGCTGTTGGAATGAAAATGTGGAAATGGATGAGAGCAACTGATAATACCAATTGCTCTCATCCATTACCAGATTTTCATTCCAACAGCCAGATCTTTCAGATAATCTGCCAGATAATTGTGTAGTGTGTATGTACCCTAAGGCTTTCAGCCATGCAGCACTTGCTTTTTTAACACACAAAAACACGTCAAGTATATTGACATGTGTTTTTGATGGTCAGGGACGGGAGATCACCGTAAAATCGCACCTCTCTGGCTGCGATTTTCTTTAATTTTTTTTTTGTGATTTCATGTCTCACTAAAGGCGATTTCTTTAAATCGCCTTTAGTGAATACGACGATTTTTTTTTTCTATGTTCTGAATGGCAAACATCTGGACAATTTCTGTCTACCGATGTTTGCCATGGCGATCTTTTTTTAAACACATAAATCACGCGATTTGACCCTTTGTGAATAGCGCAATGTGAGTTTAGAGGATCAAATCACGCGATTTATGGCGATTTTTAACAAATCGTTTTTTGTAATTGAGGCCCTAATACTGTTAGGGATTTCCTCCCCTGCAATTCAACATGGTTTTGCCAAGGTGTAACTTTCCACCTGATTTCCTTTTATGTTCAAACTGGGGAAAACTGGATCTGGTGATCAGTATAGGCGTTCCCTCTTAGTCAGTGTACAGTATAGGCGTTTCCTCTTAGTCAGTGTACAGTGTAGGCGTTCCCTCTTAGTCAGTGTATAGTATAGGTGTTCCCTCTTAGTCAGTGTACAGTATAGGTGTTCCCTCTTAGTCAGTGTACAGTATAGGTGTTTCCTATTAGTCAGGTGACAGTATAGGTGTTGCCTCTTAGTCAGGTTAAGTATAGGCGTTCCCTCTTAGATGACCTTATAAGCGTTCCCTCTCTCTTTGCATCCATTCGGATTTCCATAATTTGGGATTTTCTCTGTTATTGAGATGGGAAACTTAAGATGGCTCCTGGCTGTGGGATGTTTATATGAGTGGTGGTGGTTAAAACCTGAAAACATAGATGACTGGATAGTGAGGCCTAGCGCTAATCGATATATGGGGATGTGATTTCAACTCAGCATCTTGCACAGTGTTGTTATCATTTATTTATTATTATTATTATTATTATTATTATTATTATTATTATTATTCTGTAGCTATTTCCTCAGACCAGACTGGTGGAGCAACATGTAAATTTATAGGGCAGGGTGTCCCTTGGCATAGTCCTAACCACGTGAATTCTGTGTCTGGTCACCTCTTTTATACGTGTATGGAACGATGCCCCTACACATGTTATGGTCGGCCATTTTGAGGCCTTGGACGGCATTTATGATAAAGCTGTGTGTGAGGGAGGCACCTCAGGTCTCTCATGTAGTGAGACTGTGAATAAACCTGACTTCTTGTCCACCCATTTGGACAGTGTTATGTGGGTCAGGTT
>WWET01004982.1:51252-62502 GCA_011038615.1 Limnodynastes dumerilii
TAGTTTTCGTCTTGCGTACGTTGTTTTAAGAATTATGCTACTACGCACGCATGGTAGCTTATTTAGGCTATCTACGTACCATTTCTGTACATAGATTGCATAAGCCCGGTCTTTAGACTGAGCTTACGCAATCTACGTATAGAAATGGTACGTAGATAGCCTAAATAAGCTACTGTGCATGTGAAGTAGCTCAATTCTTAAAACAACGTACGCAAGACGAAAACTACGTAATGTGTACTGTGAATCCGGACCCATATGTAGATACACACACACAGACAGCAGAATCATACCAAGAATCAACACACTGATTTATTTAGAGTTACTATTACAGTGTATTCATATGTTTATGTAGAGCCATTTTTCCCCCCAATTCCACATTTTATTGTTGCATTCAATACTCAGTAACTCTCAGTAACACTAGTTAATACATGATAATACTTTTCCTGGTTGTGGACTGATCCCAGACCCTCCAACACGACCCATTCCATTAGGTATAAAATACTCTGATCCTCAGTTTCCAACTGTCAGTTACTATGGTAACCACCTTTGTTGGAGGGACAAATAGTTTTGTTTTTTTTAAATATCAGTTCACCAGGTGAGTGACAGTTGGAAGCTCAGGTACAGAGTATATTGTACTTAATGGAATGGGTCATGTTGGGGGGTCTGTGATCCCATATGTAATTAAGACGGCCTCACAATGAAGTTATGATTATTTCTGGTAAAATACCTGAGTATAAATTGGTTCACAGCATAAAAAGTTCAGCAGTTATCACAAAACACACCTTAACGAGGAAAAAAATGCTATCTAATACAGACATGAAATGAGCCTAGATCCTAGTCTGATATCACTGAATTTAATATTCATACAAATAAAATACAGTTCTATTATGTGATGTCTTAGAAGCTGCGAGTTTGGAAATGTGGAGATGTTGCCCATAGCAACCAATCCGATTTTAGCTGACATTCTCAAGTAATAGGAAAGTGAGCTAGCATCTGATTGGTTGCTATAGGCAACATCTCCATTTGGCCTAGGAGTCTAATGAGGTTCCCAGGAAGGCCAATTAAATGACTGATCATGCGCTGGTTGAGTCTTACAAAGCAGCTCCCACACAGACTCTGAGGACAAGCTAGGCCTGACCAGGGAGCAAGGTCACACAGTGGCATGTCCCCATAGTTGCCAACTCTGCATATCCCTAAAGAGCGGGTGATCTCCCTGACTCCCTGAAGTGTTTGGCAATCTGCCTGATGCTTATTCAGTTCCAGAAGTCATTGCTTTATGATGATAGTATTTAGAAATTGTCTCCTATTACCATGAAAATGGAGGCGGCCATTTTCATGGAGGCCAAGATGTAATCAACAACTGGCAGTATTCTAAGATAACATGACTGCAATACTGGAGACAGAAATGAAAAACACACTTTAGTCTCTAGTTAATCAGCTGCAGTGTCACCTACTTTTATCTTTTCTATAAAGTCAGCGGATCCTATTCACAGTCTTCACAATAATACTGAATGTATTTATTCACTGACAATATGACAATCAATACTGATGCTGTCATTTTTATTGAGAAATAGTTTTCCTGACAGTGTTAGACACACCCATGGGTGGAGATAATCACAGGACACACCCCTTTGATGGCACAGGGCACACCCCTTTGATGGCATAGGACATACCCCTTTGATGGCATAGGACACACCCCTTTGGTATAGTACACACCCCTTTGATGGCATAGGACACACCCCTTTGGCATAGGGCACACCCCTTTGATGGCATAGGGCACACCCCTTTGATGGCATAGGACATACCCCTTTGATATAGGACACACCCCTTTGATGATATGACACATCCCTTTGGTATAGTACACACCGCTTTGATGGTATAGGGCACACCCCTTTGATGGCACAGGGCACACCCCTTTGATGGCACAGGGCACACCCCTTTGATGGCACAGGGCACACCTCTTTGATGGCATAGGGCACACCCCTTCGATGGCATAGGGCACACCCCTTTGATGGCATAGGACATACCCCTTTGATATAGGACACATCCCTTTGGTATAGTACACACCCCTTTGATGGCATAGGGCACACCCCTTTGATGGCATAGGACATACCCCTTTGATATAGGACATATCCCTTTGATATAGGACACACCCCTTTGATGGCACAGGGCACACCCCTTTGATGGCACAGGGCACACCCCTTTGATGGCACAGGGCACACCCCTTTGGTGCAGCCACTTTGATAATGCTATCACAATCTTCATGAGTACATTGAGTTCTACACTAAAGAGTTAATCAGACCACAACACAATTTCTCCCAAACGAGTAACCCAAAATCAGGTTTCGTGTCTGCCCCTCCCTCTCCTCTTTCTGTCATGACATGATTCGCTGAGAGTACCAGGGTTTATAAAGATCCCATAAGCCAATGACATCACTACGCATCTGTTATAAGAGTGTGATGATCTATGAGGGTTTATAAGGAGCTTATGAGCTAATGAAATTCCTAGCCAGCTGCTCTAAGAGTATAACGCTCTACAAAGGTTTATAAAGAGACAATGGACCCAATCCAGAGTTAATAACAACCCTGTCTGATCATACCCATCGGAAAGCAGTACAGCCTAGGCTGCTTTCCGTGCAGTGACGGCCTGCAATGGCGGGGCGTGACGTCTTGCCCTGTGTACGCGGTGTGGTCGGGGGAGGACTATGGAAAACGCACAGTAATGGCTTAGCGAAGCTCTTAAAGGTACGACCCAGCATTATGAGGTGACCCTTACACACAGAGCCGTGTTCGTAAAAGTTAAGTTAGGGTTCTGAACACGGAAGTGACGTACGTGTTTTGCATGGACAAATTTTAGGATCATACGCACGTAATTCCGTGCAAGTGGACGTACCAGCGGCTGCGTGTACCTGATTCTGGACACGGTCCAATGAGATAATGACATCATAGGCAACTGATTTAAGATTATATTGATCGACAAGGGTTTAAAAATACAGCAGTTTCCAGCGTATAGCGGTTTTATATTGTTTAAGCCATGGAGGCCGTGCAGATTCAGGCGATGGTCACCTACAGACTGGCAGCTGACAGGAGATTAAGCAGCTCAGTGGAGGACTCCCCCTTGTCCAATCAGATCCCAGCTTGTGCACCCATGGTCATCCAGATCTGCCCCCTGCGGGTCCTCTTCATTGTATGGCTGCTGCACTGCCCTTCGTACTGGGCATCTGCAAAGGATATTGACAGACTTTGCCGGATCATATCTTGTCCATGAAAAATCATAAACACGACCACCTTACTCCACAACACGTGTGCTCAATTTTTCTTTTTAGGTTTTATATTTTTCTTAAGGAACAAACTGACAATAAAGAGTAAAGTATTCCGTAATTTCCTGCTCAAGACACGTTTTTCCTTCCAGCTGCTTTTGCGATGGATGTAGCTTGAGATTGTGGGCGATTGGTCATAGACACACAAGTCAAGATCTCCGAATCTTTGTGTTTTTCTTTAAATATTAAATGAACAAATTCTTATCATTATCATCATCATCATCATCAATAATAATAATGGACTGGATTCAGATTTAAGAGTTGAATTACACTATCGTATCTCCAATAATTTGACCAGTCCCCTTACTCAGAAGGGTTTTATGGTACCAGGACGGTACCTTAACCTTTTACGCCCTGGCCCCATGGAAAATGGCTTAGCCAAACCTTTTACTATAAGTATAATGCCCTTCCACCCAGACCTTGCGTCCTTGCAGTCCAATGACATAGTAAACAATAACAAGTAACACTTCATCCATGATTGAAGATTCCTCTGTTTCCTGACCCTTCCACAACACGTTATCATTGAGTAGTGCTAATTCATGGCCATGTGATAATCATTCTATGCTTTGGGTTTCTACAGGGAAAAGATGATCCCCGGGAGCAGAAGAGTAAGGAGGAAAAGCAGGATGCTGGGGGGTCTGTGAAGAAAGCTGGACGTCCAGGCAGGAGACGCAGACAGGATTTGGTGAGTACAGGATTGGTTTACATCTTCCCCGGTGACTTTATTGTAATCTCGCCCCAACATGGCTGATAAGCTTATACAGGGGTCTGGGAGTTGGTACCAAGGTAGATACTGTTGAGGAGAGAGAGTACTAGTGTTAGTGTCACTGTAAATTACTTTGAGAAGAGTGCAATTGTTGATGTCTTTGTAGATTGTGTTGAGGAAAGTATGACTGTTAGGGGTCCCTGAGGACCGAGGTTGAGAAACACTGCTGTAGATAATGTTGAGGAGAGTATGGCTCTTGGTATCACTGTAGATAATGTTGAGGAGAGTACAAGTACCAGTCTCACTGTAGATACTGTTGAGAGTGTGACTCTTGGTATTGCTGTAGATAATGTTGAGGAAAGTATGACTGTTGGTATTGCTGTAGATCAGGGCTTCTCAACCCTGTCCTCAAGTACCACTAACGGTCCAAGTTTTTTAAATCTCCTTGATGGAGGTGTGCTCATAACTGACAGTTACACTTTAAAAGCTCCACAGGGAGAGCTACAAAACATGGACCGGTAGTGGTTCTTGAGGATGGGGTTGAGAATCCCTGCTGTAGATAATGTTGAGGAGAGTATGACTGTTGGTATTGCTGTATATACTGTTGAGGAGAGTATGACTGTTGGTATTTCTGTAGATACTGTTGAGGAGAGTATGACTCTTGGTATTGCTGTAGATACTGTTGAGGAGAGTATGAGTGTTGGTAATTGCAGTAGATAATGTTGAGGAGAGTATGACTGTTGGTATTGCTGTAGATAATGTTGAGAAGAGTACTGGTACTACTGCGGATAACTTTAAAAATTGTAGGGCTTCTGATGCCAACCTAGACAGTATTGTTAAGAATAAATTGGAATTTGCAAGAAAGTGAAGATTTATAGTTTTTGGTACACTAAATAATATTGAGTAAAGTAAGAGTTTTAAAACCAGTCTATAGAATGTTGAGACGATTAAGGGGTGTTAATGCCCACCTGGACAAAATTAAATCTAGTCATGGTTTTCATTCCACTCTAGACATTGTTGAGAACAGAATTTAGTGCCACTCTAGATAGTGAAGACTAGTGGAGGTCTTAGTGCCAGTCCAGAGAATGTTGAGCTTCGTCTGGGTTTTGCTGCCAGTCCAGAGAATGTTGAGCTTAGTCTGGGTGCTGGTGCCAGTCTAGGGAATGTTGAGCTTAGTCTGTTTGCTGGTGCCAGTCTAGCGAATGCTCAGCTTAGTCTGGGTGCTGGTGCCAGTCTAGCGAATGCTCAGCTTAGTCTGGGTGCTTATGCCAGTCTAGAGACTGATGAGCTTAGTCTGGGTGCTTATGTCAGTCTAGAGACTGATGAGCTTAGTCCGGGCGCTGATGCCAGTCTAGAGAATGTTGAGGAGCAAAGTGGGGTGCACACTATATAATTATCGGGCTGATTTGCCAACTATGGGCCATATAATTGTTTAGTGTTTATGCTATACTTATTTGTTGGAATGACAGAATTGTCCAGAAACACTTCGGATCAATAATAGAATCAGTCTATTTGCATATTCGATGCAACCAACGCTGTGCCAATCCTATAAGGATGATGCAGTGTTGTCAGAAGAACTGCCCAAAGATTGGGTGTTACATGAAATTGTGGTAAATTGCATCCAGCATAAGCGTGTTCGTGCCACGAGAGAGAGTATTAGGACTGGTTTTGGTGTTAGCGCCAGTCTAGTCAATGTTGAGAAGAGAACAGTTGTTGGTACCACTCTAGTGACCATTTGACATTGTTCAGGATCTGTTGTCTCCCTTTTTAATAGTAGTTATTATTTACATAATTGTACTGTTTTGTATAGTTTTCATATTATATTCAACCTCTAATAACCGTAGTAAATGTTCTCTGCCGTTACTTATAAGTTAAATACATACTGTACATAATTTAGGAAATTAGATCTTGGTAAGTCAAGCTGATGGACAGACAGGGAAAGGTTATGGAATACCGGTTCTAGATTGTGACTACTTTGCGAAATTCAATATTCAGTCTTATGAAAAATTTAAGTCATGATTTATTCAGAGATGTTATAGTTCAGATTGTGTTTCTATCACTGTGCCAGCCTTTTACCTGGTGTTAATTTTGTGCTTCTGTATTACTTATTCAACTGTGCCCTGGCGTTACCTCTGTACCTACCCACTGTTACCTGGAGTTACCTGTGTCCTCTGTCATTGTCTGTGTATCTGCACCCTGTCACCTGGTGTTACCTGTGCTTTCTGGTATTATCTCTACATATGTTGTTACCTGAATATCTAATTCATGTTACCTGGCGTTACCTGTATATCTAAACCCTATCGCCTGGAGTTACCTGTATAACTACCCTCTATCACCTGGTGTTACTGGTATATCTATACCCTTTCACCTGGCATTACCTGTATATCTACCCCCTATCACCTGGTGTTACCTGTATATCTATACCCTGTCACCTGGCATTACCTGTATAACTACCCCCTATCACCTGGTGTTACCGGTATATCTATACCCTGTCACCTGGTGTTACCTGTATATCTACCCTCTATCACCTGGTGTTACCTGTATATCTACCCTCTATCACCTGGTGTTACTGGTATATCTATACTCTGTCACCTGGCATTACCTGTATATCTACCCTCTATCACCTGGTGTTACCTGTATATCTACACCCTGTCACCTGGTGTTAGTTTTGGTATCGTCTCTACATATGTTGTTACCTATATATCTAACTCCTGTTACCTGGTGTTACCTGTGTCCTCTTTCATTACCTGTATATCTGCACCCTGTCACCTGTGCTCTCTGGTGTATCCTTACATGTCCTTATATAGCTA
Organism: Limnodynastes dumerilii; assembly: GCA_011038615.1. NCBI lineage: Eukaryota > Metazoa > Chordata > Amphibia > Anura > Limnodynastidae > Limnodynastes > Limnodynastes dumerilii. The sequence continues at coordinate 58,088 of WWET01004982.1, forward strand.
CAACCTATCACCTGGTATTACCTATATATCTACCTCCTGTTACCTGGTGTTTCCTATATATCTACCCATATCATCTGGTTTTAACTGTATATCTACCTCCCGTTACCTGTGTTATCTATATATCTACCTACAGTTACCTGACCTCTCTGGTCTTATCTCTAAATATAGTTTTACTTATAGATCTACCCCTGTCATCTGTTTTTACCTATATTTCTATTCCCATCATTGGATGTTACATGTATGTTGGTCCAATTACTTGGTGTTACTTGTATATCTGTGGTCTGTCACCTAGAGTTACCGGGGTAGTCTTATATTATCTCTACATATGGTGTTATCTATATATCTACCTCCAGTTATCTGGCGTTACCCACATATTTGACACCAGTATTGGATCAGATGCAGGATCCATTAGGTATTTTGGAGCAGTTTCATTGCCTAATTTTGTGTTCTGTGAATGCTATGAGCGCTGCGATCGTAACACAATCCATGCAACTCATCATGCCGATATATTTTGAAGGGTACAGACAGCAGGTAGTTTGCAGCGAGTTGGAGTGATTTATTATTTAAAAGTACAATAAGGACATACTTAATGGAGGCCTCACTAGCAAGACTTCCATCCATCTACTTTGTGAGTGAAGATGGTTCAGAAGTTTTAATGTAGAGTCCATTCATCGAACTCCCAATCACACACACCCATGCGAGGATACAGCGGGGATCTTCTCTCTGATATATACACCTGTGCACCAGTGCCACCATTGTATCCTGTTATGTTGCCTATACACCAGTGTGATATTAATTGACCTATACACTTGTGTCCTATAATGTCACCTACACACCTGTGCCTTGTTACCTGTCCTATTATGTCACCAATATCCAATTATGTCACCTATACACCTGTGCATTGTTACCTGTCCTACTATGTCATCTACACACCTGTGTCTTGTTAACTGTGTCCTAGTATGTCACCTACACACCTGTGTATTATTATGTCACCTTCACACCTGTGTATTATTATGTCACCTACACACCTGTGTCTTATTATGTCACCTACACACCTGTGTCCCGTACCCTATTATGTCACTTACACACCTTTGTCCTATTATGTCACCTGTGTGCCTGAATCCTGTTATTTCACCTATATGCCTGAATCCTGTCACCTGTACGCCTGTTTCCTATTATGTCACCTGTATGCCTGAATCATGTCACCTGTACGCCTGTGTCCTGTTATGTCACCTATATGCCTGAATCCTGTCACCTGTACGCCTGTGTCCTATTATGTCACCTGTATGCCTGAATCCTGTCACCTGTACGCCTGAATCCTGTCACCTGTACGCCTGTGTCCTGTTATGTCACCTGTACGCCTGAATCCTGTCACCTGTACGCCTGAATCATGTCACCTGTACGCCTGTGTCCTGTTATGTCACCTGTACGCCTGAATCCTGTCACCTGTACGCCTGAATCCTGTCACCTGTACGCCTGTGCCATTACCTGCATCTTGCAATATTGCTTATACCCCAGAGCTCATGGATCATATACAGAGCTGCGGCGCGCTAACAACAGACTGGAGGAAACGGCCGCGTCTCTATAAATGAAGCTGGCGGCTGTCAACTGAAGATGTTTATAAACAACGCTCGGTGCTGAGTGCTCTTTATAAGCTCCCGCTACTGATTACTTCATTATAATTAACCGCAGAAGCCGATTCATTGTTTATAAACAACTAATAGGCTGCAGTCGGCGCATGCACAGTTTAGGTTCTGTTCTGCACATGTGCCAAAGGAGGCTTAAGTCTCAACTGCTAAGGGTGGTACTACCTGTCCTGTTATGTCCCCTATACCTGTGCCTCATCACCTGGTGTCACCTGTGTTCTGTTATATCCCCTATACCTGTGCTTCATCACCTGGTGTTATGTCCCCTATACCTGTGCTTCATCACCTGGTGTTACCTGTGTCCTGTTATGTCCCCTATACCTGTGCCTCATCACCTGGTGTTACCTGTGTCCTGTTATGTCCCCTATACCTGTGCCTCATCACCTGGTGTCACCTGTGTCCTGTTATATCCCCCATACCTGTGCTTCATCACCTGGTGTTACCTGTGTCCTGTTATATCCCCTATACCTGTGCCTCATCACCTGGTGTTACCTGTGTCCTGTTTTAACCCCTATACCTGTGTCTGATCACCTGTGTCCTGTTATATCCCCTATACCTGTGCCTCATCACCTGGTGTCACCTGTGTCCTGTTATATCCCCAATACCTGTGCCTCATCACCTGGTGTTACCTGTGTCCTGTTATATCCTCTATGCCTGTGCCTCATCACCTGGTGTTACATGTGTCCTGTTTTAACCCCTATACCTGTGCCTCATCACCTGTGTCCTGTTATATCCCCTATACCTGTGCCTCATCACCTGTGTCCTGTTATATCACCTGGTGTCATCTGTGTCCTGGTATATCCCTTATACCTGTGCCTCATCACCTGGTGCTTCCTGTGTCCTGGTATATCCCCTATACCTGTGCCTCATCACCTGGTGTCACCTGTGTCCTGGTATATCCCTTATACCTGTGCCTCATCACCTGTGTCCTGTTATGTCTCCTATACCTGTGCCTCATCACCTGGTGTTACCTGTGTCCTGGTATATCCCTTATACCTGTGCCTCATCACCCCTGTCCTGGTATATCCCTTATACCTGTGCCTCATCAACTGTGTCCTGGTATATCCCTTATACCTGTGCCTCATCACCCTTGTCCTGGTATATCCCTTATACCTGTGCCTCATCACCTGTGTCCTGGTATATCCATTATACCTGTGCCTCATCACCTGTGTCCTGGTATATCCCCTATACCTGTACCTCATCACCTGTGTCCTGGTATATCCCTTATACCTGTGCCTCATCACCCGGTGTCACCTGTGTCCTGGTATATCCCTTATACCTGTGCCTCATCACCTGTGTCCTGGTATATCCCCTATACCTGTACCTTATCACCTGTGTCCTGGTATATCCCTTATACCTGTGCCTCATCACCTGTGTCCAGTGAGGGTAACCTGACATATTCACATTCTGTAAGTGCAGACTGGACAGGCTGTGAGCAGCAATGACCTCCTGTGGGGAGTGTGTACATCATGTGACATCTACTTGCCAGCTGCCCTAATAATCCTCTGCCAGGAGACGTCATCTGTCACTGTACATTACAGACAGGGCTCCAGCATTTTCTCTGTGAGCCATAATGATGATGATGATGATGATGATGATGATGAAGGTTTGCTCAGTATGGGTGAGGGAAGGTGGTGATAAGAAATATGGTACCTGCCTCTCTCCCCCTCGGGATTACTGCTGGATTACTGCGCTCACCTGACCCAGACTGTGGATTGTGAGCAGACGCGGCTCAGTCACACGAGGACATCGCTAAAAATATCCAGAGACCGGAAACAAAACTACTTCCAATTTCCTCCCTACAGCTGCTGCTTCCTCTCTACACAACCTGATTATCCAACATACTGCAGTGTCTACTCCCTGCACAACAGACACCTGACACTCTATATAACTAACCCGAATATAATATCATGCAGATCTACACTCCTTATAGACATGGGACATCACCCTCCCCCAAAATGACCTGACCACTGGACATAATCATAATCCAATTCTATCACACTCTATACACACATAGGACACTACACCCCAACATGACCCGACCACTGGACATGACCATAATACAATTCTATTACACTATACAGACATAGGACACTACACCCCAACATGACCCGACCACTGGACATGATCATAATACAATTCTATTACACTATACAGACATAGGACACTACACCCCAACATGACCCGACCACTGGACATGATCATAATAATCCAATTCCACTCTATACACACATAGGACACTACACCCCAACATGACCCGACCACTGGACATGACCATAATACAATTCTATTACACTATACAGACATAGGACACTACACTCCAACATGACCTGACCACTGGACATGATATGATCACAATTCTATTACACTATACAGACATAGGACACTACACCCCAACATGACCCAACCACTGGACATGATCATAATACAATTCTATTACACTATACAGACATAGGACACTACACCCCAACATGACCCAACCACTGGACATGATCATAATACAATTCTATTACACTATACAGACATAGGACACTACACCCCAACATGACCCGACCACTGGACATGACCATAATACAATTCTATTACACTATACAGACATAGGACACTACACCCCAACATGACCCGACCACTGGACATGACCATAATACAATTCTATTACACTATACAGACATAGAACACTACACCCCAACATGACCCGACCACTGGACATGATCATAATACAATTCTATTACACTATACAGACATAGAACACTACACCCCAACATGACC
>WWET01004982.1:73148-92989 GCA_011038615.1 Limnodynastes dumerilii
ACCATTCGCCACCATTTGGGCATTTGGACCTTGTTGGATGTTCCTCCTTTTGTTCCTGGTTGTGAAGGGGTCCCCATAACAGTTCAAGCTTGAGGGCCTCGAAAATGGAAGCAAGTCTGCCACTGGCTTCGGGTAAGGCTGCTGAAAATAGTACATGTCACCGTTGCAATATTGGAAGACTCAGCTCACACTGTCTGAATTCACTGCAGTCACCATTTTATTCACGGAATGCTCTTTATCAAAATTCAGATCTTCGGAACTGAGAACGACACCTGTTCCTTTGTATATTCTGTATTACCCAGACCTTGGGGTCCATACAAACACCCTGCAGGTAAGGTAAGGTGAGAATAGCGATTATCCTTCCATTACCGCCCCGGGCTACAACGTTTCCATGTGATCGTCAGATCCTTCTTATCCCAACCCTACGGTGCTCACATTGCTGGAATGTGCCAGGAGGCGAGGACACAAGATTAGACGTTTGCTGTGAGTGACATGGAGATTAGTGCACGGTTTACACCCCGCAAATAAAGGGGATTTCTGAACAAAGAAGACTTTTATTTTCCTTTAATATTGGATGCTTTCCAATGCTCATTATATCTGCTCTTAATAATAACCCTAAGGGAGAAGAAAAAGAGCAATAGTGCTGAATATTGAGAAGAAAGAAGGTTAAAACGATAGGTAAAGTAACGAAGTATCGCTTCTATGCCATGACACAGCCTAAGGTGCCCCATCGTCCTCTATAAGATGTCTGATTTATAAACTCCGGCCTATTAATAACAGATATATAGACCTGATTCAGACTTAAGAAGGAGCTTGAAATTAAGGATTCCGGATTTACAGTTATGTAGTTTTCCTCTTGCGTACGCTGTTTTAAGAATTGAGCTACTGCACATGTGTAGTAGCGTATTTACGCTATTTGCGTACCCTTTCTGTACGTAGATAGTGAAAGCACGGTCTTTAGACCACGCTTACGTAATCTACGTACAGAAATGGTACCTAGTACGTGAGAGGAAAACTACATAACTGGGAATCCGGACCTAAGAGAGGAAGGTTTCTCCTGGGCAAAACCATGTTGATTGCAGGGGGAGTCAGGGTAATTGTATTCTTTGCATGCAGGGATATATCTATGAATTGCTTACTGCACACAGATACTGACCAACTTTACTATCACACTGTTATTTAGACTTGGGATAGGAAACATCACCTCTCATCTCTAATACTGTTTACAACAGATGAAATATGACTCCCCTGCAATCACCATGGCTTAGCCCAGGAGTAACTTTTCTCTCTTCACTTAAGCTCCTTCTTAAGTCTGAATCAGGCCCAATATTCTCAACTTAAGACCCAGACAGCGACTGGGGGATCTGATTTATAGAACTCTATACCATAGAGATTCCAGCCATCATGCTCGGGGGAAGTTATTTAACGTATCTTGAAAACAGAAAGTCATTCATTGGACCCAATGTACAGGATACGGCAGCTGACGTGACATGTACTGCACATGCTCAGGACATGGAGCGCACAGTCACGGGCGGTTCAGAGCCGAGCGCGACTCTAGTATTGATGACTTACATTCTGAGGGGCATGTTGAGGGAGAGAAGGGGTGGGGGGGACATAGTCAATGTACAGTAAGGACGGGGCTCAAGCAAATGTACCCAATCCTGAGCCAATTACAAACGTAAAATATGTTTCCATAGTTTTAGTGCGTTAATATTACTACTGAAGTATTCACACTATTCATAACTTTTTTTTAACAATTTTTTAAATATTCTTCACGTCAGACTAAAAATAGTTCATTAACCCCGTCGGATGGATAAAAGAGTGAAGTACATGAGATATCTCAAGTTAGTTTGCTTCAAAATTTTCCAGCGCCCCGCAGCCTGTCTGCCTTGTTTAGAAAGATGCACGGCAAAAATCCAGGCCTGGGAAGAGGTGGCGATGGAGGAGGAGGAGGAGTGGGGGCATCTCCTGTCCTGTGAGGGGAAATCGGGCAGATTAGAGGGTGTTTGCACCCTGCAGACTGAGCGGCGGTGGTAGGAACATGCTGTGAGGGACAGGAGTGCAGAGGGTCATGCGAGCTGTCACACACACGCTCTCCTGTTGTCTGTCACTTCTCGTCCGCAGAACCTTCATTGTGTCTGGTGTTGTTTTTTTTTTGTCTTTTACCAGTTGTGACGGTAGACTGCAGCTCAAGGAGAAAGCCTGTGATTGTCTTTGTCTGCTTATTGGAAGGGACAACCTGTGCTTCCCCCAGACGTTACGATTACCGCTATAAATCCCTGTTCATGTAACTGGAAGAGACAGTATGCTATAACTGTCTGTATGGAAGAAGTAGCCGTACATTATGGACTCCCAGGATCTGAACATGGCGCCACTACTTCCCCTAGGGGCAGCTTCATTCACAGAGCCCTTACCACCTGCTACAGTATATAAGTAGAAGACCACGGCTCTGGGTAGTAGTGGTGGCAGGGTTTGGCCAGAATTGCTATCCACTGGCCACTATATACTGGCTGACTCCTGCCGCTACTACAGAACCGCGGCACGCTACTAATATACTGAAGCGGCTCTGTGAATGCAGCAGGCGACTGTCAGCTTAAGTTGTTAATAAACAAATAATCCGCTGCAGGCACATGTGCATTTCTGGCCTGACCTGACGAGCATACCCTAGATGAGGAGAGGGAGGTTCCCACCAGGAGGCTTTACCCCGGTCTCCTCCCCTGCTAAGGGCGGCCCTGAATGGCGCAGTCTCCACTGTATTCACGCATCTCGGGATGCGGTTACCGCTCCAAGCGGCTGTATCATTGTTTGCCCTAAAATAGAAATTGTTATGAGGAACGGAAACCTATTTCCCCATTCCTAATAGCGAGAGGCTGTGGCGGAAGGTTAGGGTTAGGCTGCGTCAGAATAAGGTTAGGGTTTAAGGGTTAGGTGAGGGTTAGGCTGCGGGGCATGGAGGGATAGGGTTAGTCTGCGGAGCATGGAGCGTTAGGGCTGAAGAAGGGGAAGGTTAGGGTTAGGCTGCAGCTGGATAAGGTTAGGGATTAAGGGGAAGGTGAAGGTTAGGCTGCGGGGCATGGAGGGTTAGGGTCAGGCTGTGGGGCATGGAGGGTTAGGGCAAATAAAAAGACCATTGTGCCGGCAAAACACATCCAAATTTAACATGGTTTTGCCCAGATGTAAACTTACATCTGTTTTCCTGTAATTTTCGGTCTCTGGATCCGGTATTGAGCGTCTCGTGATTTAATAAATGTCTGCTGTAAGTTTCAGAGTCCCCGGCTCTCTGTGCAGCAACACAGGGTTACTCCAGGAGAGCCACATTAACATGAACTAACTAAATCTATAGGTAAAGATTTCCTGTCAGGTGACATCGCCTTTCAACGGGTCTAACGTGTCATTATAGACAAATGGCCTGCAGCGTGTTCAGTAAATCATTCCGCTGCCTTATCATTACAGCTGTCAGACTCCAGGTATCTATCCAGCCTTCCTTCACACCAACCAGCGGCTTCACTGTCATGTGTGTTTTACAGAGTTTAGTTTGTGAAAATGGAGGCTTGTAGGAATAGATTGTCATATGGCGAGAAAACTAAGTCCCGTATTCAGAGTACTGGACATATAACATATGCGTCCGGTGTTTAGCGATTTACTACTGCGCATGCGTACTCATTTTTTAATGTAATCTACGTATCTTTTTTTTTACGTAGTTTGCGTAAATGCGGTCTGAAAGAAAAAGATACGCAGATTAGCAACACATTTCTAGTGTTCACATCATCAAGCCCTGCCCCCATGAAATCATCTATGGCTTCCCTTCAGGAGGGAAGCAATAAAAAGTCGGAAACTCTGCGTAATAGCAGATTCTTCGACATGACCCATTCCATTAGGTACATTATACTCCGCTCCTGAGCTTCCAACTGTCACCTGGTGAAATGACGTAACTAATATTTAAAAAACTATTTGCCTCTGCAACAAAGGTGGTTACCATAGTAACTGACGGTTGGAAACTGAGAAGCAGAGTATTTTGTACCTAATGCAATGGGTCATGTTATAGGGTCTGTAACAGGGAGGGTCATTTGTCAGCAGTCTTTCTTCGTAACCCTTTATACAACACTATTTGTTGCTGGCTTTTTAAGAAAGTAAACATATTTTGTATTTGATTCTGTAAAATACAGGCAACCATTTTAGAGACTGACATAGTTGCGCAGCTCTAGAAGAGCAAGGAAAGGCAGTCTAGCTGCTGCATGCAATATAGACTGTAGGAATAGCAACAAAAGCCCTGCACACCTTCAGTACTGCAGGGCACATGCAGGAGGTAAGCCTACTCTTCATGGAGACTGGGAACACTGACTGAAATTATACCCACCCGGTCTCTGCTGTAACTACTAATGCCAACGATGCCGTCATGGCAATATTTAAGGCTGTGAACATGGCTGCAGAAGTGATCACTTTGAAAGCACAAAATGGCGACTACATTACTCAGAGCTGTGTCTGTCCCTGAGTGTTTTGGACGGGGATGTGGGTTCCCGCTGAAAACGACCCTATTTCAAAAGGGCCGTTCTCTCCCAGCCATTTCTAAACTGGCTGGGAAATCGCTTGCTTCTGCCTCAAACAGGCAAAGCAATCGATCCCCGGAGCACCGAACACGGTGCTCTAAAAGGTAAGTAAATAAAAATCTAACCCCTCCAACGTCCGGCGCGAATTTCTGCAAATATCACATAAAAAAAAAAGCAAATCTTTGTCAAATGTAGATATGTAAACGAAGGGACGTGAAAAGGCCAAAATGTTTATACCGTCTTTTTATTTATTTTCATTATTTTTTATAATTTTTTTGCACATTCACAAAATAAAAGATATAACAAAAAAGCTGAAGTGTGTTTCATAGAAGTATGATCATTCAGAGGACAGAGAAAATTTTACATGACTGGTGTAGTCGCGTGAATGTAGAGAGCCGAATTTAGAGTTTTGCAGGTGTTTTGGGGGATATAAGGTTATATGTATATATATGTTTTTCTAATGCACATGCAAATGGCGTGCAATCATGGGAAATTGGCAAACTGCCCACCATCCGTTCTGTCGTGACTTACCTGTTGTCCAGGTACAAGTTGATGCGTTTGAAAGTGTTGCAGGGGATACAATAGAAGGTACAGGAGGGAGAGGGGGATATGAAAGAAGGTGTGTAACCAGGTACAGGAGGGAGAGGGGGATATGATAGAAGGTGTGTAACCAGGTACAGGAGGGAGAGGGGGATAAAATAGAAGGTGTGTAACCAGGTACAGGAGGGAGAGGGGGATATGATAGATGGAATATAACCAGGTACAGGAGGGAGGGGGGGATATGTTTGAAGGGATATACCAGGTACAGGAGGGAGAGGGGGATATAATAGAAGGGGTATAACCAGGTACAGGAGGGAGAGGGAGATATGATAGAATGGATATAACCAGGTACAGGAGGGAGGGGGGATATGATAGAAGGGGGTATAACCAGGTACAGGAGGGAGGGGGGATTTGATAGAAGGTGTGTAACAGTCACCCTCATACATCTTGCTAATGTGACTTTATATGGTCTGTGTTTGTGCAGGTGGAAAGCGTCGCTGCATCCAAAGACTTCGCCTCAGTTCCAAAGTGCCCCTTGCCCTCGAACACCAGCCGCCCAGATCTGGCACAGAACGGGGAAGTGGAGGTAACCGGCGTCCAGCTAAAACCTGAGAAGCCCGCTCCGGAGAGGTCGAGCCCCGAGCGTGTCCCCAGGGAGCGTAAGAAGTGCGAGTACGCAGAGGAGGGTCTGACGGATGGAGAGACGACCCTGGAAAATGGCCGCTGCCCGCAGAGTGATGAGCCAGACTCTGAGGACATGGACGACTGCGACGCAATTATGATCTCCACCCCCAAGAAGAGAGGCCGGAGGAGCCTGTCCGACAGCTCAGAAAAAAGTGAGTGTTGCTCACGTAGCAGCCACACTCATTGCACCCCTGTAGTTACACCCCTGGCTGATAACACAGATTCAAGTATTCGTCCATGGTAAAGGGGGTGCAATGGGAGGAGGGCAACAAGGGGGGTGCTATGGGGGGGGTTCAGACCTCACTTTGTGCACTACATTCATTAACAGCATTCTGATCAAACAAACAGACATTTGTCTCTTAGCTTATAAATAATTAGTACTTATATTTTAAGTGTATTTTTACACTTTTACAGTGACCGGTGCAATATGCAGAAACGAAATAGAGGTTTATTTAGAGGTCAAAGTTGCCGGAGGGTGTGGGAAAGGCAGGAAGGGAAAGATATCTGATGGTGGACAGCCGGGGGTTCTGGGAGAGGGTGAAGCAGTCATTCAGCAGTGATGTAGTCTGTGTGTGTGTTATATATCATCTCGCTTAGATTAGACAGCGTTTCCTCTAGTGGTATTGGCCTTCCTCTGGGCCCCTGGTTCACTTTCTAAGAAGAGGGAGACCCCCCTGCCCCCATTCAGACATCCTGAGCTGGGAGACCGCAAGCGCTCAAAATAAGTATACGAGACCGGATACCATGCAGGGTAGAGCACTGAACTTACATGTTCTAAACATGAGAATGAGAAATACCTGTGTATCTCAGCTGTAATTTATAGATCTCACTAGTCTAAAACCCGTCATAATGACAGGAAAAATATTGCCCATTCATTTCTTCCCCACCCAGTATCCCCATCATGTCTCCAGCTCCCCCCAGTATCCCCATCATGTCTCCACCCTCCCTAGTATCCCCATCATGTCTCCAGCTCCCCCCAGTATCCCCATCATGTCTCCACCCCCCCTAGTATCCCCATCATGTCTCCAGCTCCCCCCAGTATCCCCATCATGTCTCCACCCTCCCTAGTATCCCCATCATGTCTCCAGCTCCCCCCAGTATCCCCATCATGTCTCCACCCTCCCTAGTATCCCCATCATGTCTCCAGCTCCCCCCAGTATCCCCATCATGTCTCCACCCCCCCTCAGTATCCCCCAACATGTGTCTCCATCTCCCAGTATTCTTAAGATGGCAGTGGTGAGTCCCTCCTCTGCTACCTAGCAACAGCCTGTCCCTGTTGTTAGATAGCAGAGGAGGAACCCCCTGCCGCCATCTCCACCTTACAAATTCCTTACCTTACATTTTGGAAGTTCCTGCCACATCCAAGATCTGGATCAGGCCCTAAGAGAGGAAGGTTACAGCTGGGCACAACCATGTTGATTCCAGGGGGAGTCTAGTTAACTATATATTTTGCATGCAGAGATATATCTTTGAATTGCTTATTGCACACAGATACTGACCTGCTTTACTTTTACACTGTTATTTAGACTTGGGATAGGAAACATCACCTCTCAACTCCACACAGTAATGTTTCCAGATCACACGATGGTGCCACACAGTAATGTTTCCAGATCACACGATGGTGCCACACAGTAATGTTTCCAGATCACACGATGGTGCCACACAGTAATGTTTCCAGATCACACGATGGTGCCACACAGTAATGTTTCCAGATCACACGATGGTGCCACACAGTAATGTTTCCAGATCACACGATGGTGCCACACAGTAATGTTTCCAGATCACACGATGGTGCCACACAGTAATGTTTCCAGATCACACGATGGTGCCACACAGTAATGTTTCCAGATCACACGATGGTGCCACACAGTAATGTTTCCAGATCACACGATGGTGCCACACAGTAATGTTTCCAGATCACACGATGGTGCCACACAGTAATGTTTCCAGATCACACGATGGTGCCACACAGTAATGTTTCCAGATCACACGATGGTGCCACACAGTAATGTTTCCAGATCACACGATGGTGCCACACAGTAATGTTTCCAGATCACACGATGGTGCCACACAGTAATGTTTCCAGATCACATGATGATGCCACACAGTAATGTAACCAGATCACAGGATGATGCCACACAGTAATATTTCCAGATCACATGATGATGCCACACAGTAATTTACCCAGATCACACGATGCTACCACACAGTAATGTAACCAGATCACACGATGGTGCCACACAGTAATGTTTCCAGATCACACGATGGTGCCACACAGTAATGTAACCAGATCACATGATGCTACCACACAGTAATGTAACCAGATCACATGATGCTACCACACAGTAATGTCCACTGGTTTCATGATGATGTCACACAGTAATGTCCCTAGATCACATGATAATGTCATACAGTGAATGTCCCCAGGTCACATGATTACGTTTAGTTAAATGTAGCTGTTTGTCTCCGCAAGCCAGTAAGGTGCTCACTCTGACTATATTGGCCAGTGATTGGTTACTATGCGATGCTGCGAATAATGTTATGTCAATCGCCGGGGACATTGCAGAAAACTGTGTTTTGTTTTGGAAAATTTTGTGTATCATTTTTTAATCTGAATTTTGCTTTCTGTCCATTTAGATAAAGAAGAGAGAGACGATGAGGGCTCAGAATCTCCCAAGTCAGAGGTGAGGATCAGACACTGTTGTATAGACCAATCACTGGTAAATCATCAGTCATACACAAACTCTCCAGCCTCACTCATGTAGCGTGTATTCAGGGATTGCTGCTCCGGTGATCCCAGACTGTCAAATCACTTGTAATAGTCAAAATAAAAAAAACAAAGCCCCAATCCCGCTAAATTCCTCCACTGTCTCCACCCGAGCTGGTTCTCACATGTTCCTTTTATTAGTTTAATCCATCCCATTTGTTTAGGGTTCGAAAATGACCACACCTGTTTGACCATCCAGACACCTGTTTGACCATCCAGGCATGCCCAACATAAGTGTGAGTATAGTCATTGGGACTATACCCAAGAACGCATATACGCAAACTACGTACCGAAACGATACGTAGATTACGTACTATAGTTACTACGCATGCGTCTGTAGAAGACGGCCGTAGTTGAGGATCCGGCACATTGACCGAATGTATGGACCGTGACTATTCTCCCTTTCCCATTCAGAGCTCTGTCGGTATTTATTATATAATTTTTACTGAATTTGAGTGTCCAGGGATGCATTTAAGAGCCTGGGAGAATGAGCCGCATCTGCACCTGATTAATATGATGAGCTTTTCTTGTCATATTAATCCATGCCACAACTTAACTGATTTATTAACCCTTATCTCTTATCCAATTGAATTCACCTCCAAGTCTGTAGAGTGTTCCAGAATCATATTAGTTCACTTATTAGTCAGTAGAATACATCTTATACAAGTTGACATCTGAGTCTGTAGAATGCTCTTATAGTAATTTACATCTGAGTCTGTAGAATGCTTCTTATAGTAATTTACATCCAAGTCTGAAGAATGCTCCTTTTAGTAGTTCACATCTGAGACTGTAGAATGCTGCTTTTAGGGATTAACATGCCAGTATTTATAATGATCACTGCTGAAATTGACATCTGAGTCTGTAGAATGCTCTAAATATTAGTTTACAGCTGTGTTTCTAGAATTATCTTTGTAGTAGTTTATAACTAAGTCTGTAGACTACTTTGCAGTTACATTTATTCACTGCTGAGTTCTATTAATTCACACGTCAATCTGTAGAATGCTCCAGCGTTCTAGTAATTCACACAAGTCTGCAGAATGCTCCAGAGTTCTAGTAATTCACCCACAAGTCTGTAGAATGCTCCAGCGTTCCAGTAATTCACACAGGAGTCTGTAAAATGCTCCAGAGTTCTAATAATTCCCATGTGCCTGTAGAATGCTCCAGAGTTCTAGTAATTCACACGAGTCTGTAGAATGCTCCAGCGTTCTAGTAATTCACACAAAAGTCTGTAGAATGCTCCAGAGTTCTAGTAATTCACACGCGAGTCTATAGAATGCTCCAGCATTCTAGTAATTCACACATGAGTTTGTAGAATGCCCCAGAGTTCTAGTAATTCACACACAAGTCTGTAGAATGCTATAGAGTTCTAGTAATTCACACACAAGTCTGCAGAATGCTCCAGAGTTCTAGTATCTCACACACAAGTCTGCAGAATGCTATAGAGTTCTACTAATTCACACACAAGTCTGCAGAATGCTCCAGAGTGCTAGTAAACCATACACGAGTCTGTAGAATGCTCCAGAGTTCTAGTATTTCACACACAAGTCTGTAGAATGCTCCAGAGTTCTAGTAATTTACACACAAGTCTGTAGAATGCTCCAGAGTTCTAGTAATTCACACACAAGTCTGTAGAATGCTATAGAGTTCTTGTAATGCACACACAAGTCTGTAGAATGCTCAAGAGTGCTAGTAAACCATACACGAGTCTGTAGAATGCTCCAGAGTTCTAGTAATCCACACACAAGTCTGTAGAATGCTATAGAGTTCTAGTAATTCACACAAGTCTGTAGAATGCTATAGAGTTCTAGTAATTCACACACAAGTCTGTAGAATGTTACAGAGTTCTAGTAATTTACACACAAGTCTGTAGAATGCTATAGAGTTCTAGTAATTAACACACAAGTCTGTAGAATGCTCCAGAGTTCTAGTAATTCACATGTATTTGCTTTGTAATCTCTGCCTCCTGCACGGGGCAGACTTCCGACAACCAGGGGCTACCTTAAGTTTTCCGGCTCATTTTGCGGAAGTCTGGATGGATACACAGAGAGAGGGAGAGGGAACACCCACTGGTGACCTCAGCCCCGCCCCTCTGAAGGAAGTGTCCTTCCTCTTGCGTTTAGACTGGTTGGAATGTGTTCCCATTGGTTATCACAAATTCTCACACATCTCTGAGCATGTGCAGTGTGGAAAAGTGGCCGCAGTCTGATTTAATTTATTTACGAGTCTTTAAAATATTCCAGAGTTCCATTCATTCACTCCTGGGTCTCCTGACCGGTCTTTGTAGGCCAGGCTGAGGCAGCCTGTTGCTCTCTAAGTGTTGTGGAAACGTAAGTCCCATAATGCTTTGCGTGTTTCAGCTATGCCCATGCTGTTAGCGTTGTCGTTTCAGAATACCTGAAGCGCAGAAGGTTGCAAAGAATAGACTGAATGGCATCAGAGGGAGTTGTCAAAATTGATCGATAATGTCATCATTATCTGTGTCAAAGTTTAATTGAAAGCAACGGGGTTGAAGTTAATTTAGAGCCTGTGTATTCAGATCACACAAAGTGTAATGATGTTATAATGTGCAAATTGCTCATTCTTCACAAAGTCTGTGTGCCAGATAGCCATGTATGTAAGCTCTCCTCCTGTAATGTGTTGTATCTTTGAACAGCCATCGAAAAATATTGATGTAAAATAGAGACGGCTTCAGGTACTGATGTTAGAGAATTTATTTATATGTAATACAATAAAAGATCGATAAATCCGTGTTAGAAGTAGTAAAGGTTCTAGAGGAGATAGGTAAACTATGAAGGTTCTAGATGCATCTTAAGAGCTTACTGATCTAGTTCAGTGAATACTCTAAATATTTCTGTTACAGGATTTATTAATGAAATATAACTTAATATAATATTGATGTTATAGGATATGCCGATTTAGAATTAAGAATGTTCTAGACATTAATGATAGCGAGTGTGTTAATTTAAAACTATGAAGGTTCTAGATATCTGTGTTGGAGGATATATTGTTTTAAAAATAATAACATACTAGACATTGATGTTAAAAGATCTGGTGATATAGAGATATGAAGGTTCTAAATATCAGTATATGTTTATTTAGAACTAAGAACATTCTAGACATTACTGTTGCATTGGTGTTGGAGGATATGTTATAGAACTATGAAGGTTCTAGACATTGGTGTTGGAGGATATGTTATAGAACTATGAAGGTTCTGGACATTGGTGTGGGAGGATATGTTCATTTAAAACTATGAGGGTTATAGACATTGCACTGCAATGTGTTGGTTGCAAATTAATTAATAGTTTTTGGCATGGAGGGGAAATACATTTTGCAAATATAACCTAAAGACTACATAGCTTTATGTTTAATCACTGACTTAAATACTTGAATAACCTCTCAATACTAATTCTATTTGCTAAGCTTAAGTTTGCCCCTCTACGCATTGCAACATGGTTATGAGGTGTATACATGCACCTGATTTACCCTTTGGTAAATTGGGGTTAAAGGTTATGTTGATATGGAATCATTAAGGTTGTAGATATTGGTTGTAGATGGGATATGTCAATATAGAACCATGAAGGGTCTAGATATAGATGTTGGATAATATATTGATTTAGAACTATTGAGGTTATAAATATTGGTGTTAGAAGATATTCTTCAGAGCCTCAACTGGAGTGAACTGAGTCATTCACAGCCATGGTTTGGTGGCCTCTATAGAATATTGCAGATCCTCAAAGGGACATAAGTACATAATTCAGAGCCATGTTCTTCTGTCCAGGTTGTAATAGAGAGCAGTGTACCATTCAGGGCCATGTTCTCCTGTCCAGGTTGTAATAGAGAGCAGTGTACCATTCAGGGCCATGTTCTCCTGTCCAGGTTGTAATAGAGAGCAGTGTACCATTCAGGGCCATGTTCTCCTGTCCAGGTTGTAATAGAGAGCAGTGTACCATTCAGGGCCATGTTCTCCTGTCCAGGTTGTAATAGAGAGCAGTGTACCATTCAGGGCCATGTTCTCCTGTCCAGGTTGTAATAGAGAGCAGTGTACCATTCAGGGCCATGTTCTCCTGTCCAGGTTGTAATAGAGAGCAGTGTACCATTCAGGGCCATGTTCTCCTGTCCAGGTTGTAATAGAGAGCAGTGTACCATTCAGGGCCATGTTCTCCTGTCCAGGTTGTAATAGAGAGCAGTGTACCATTCAGGGCCATGTTCTCCTGTCCAGGTTGTAATAGAGAGCAGTGTACCATTCAGGGCCATGTTCTCCTGTCCAGGTTGTAATAGAGAGCAGTGTACCATTCAGGGCCATGTTCTCCTGTCCAGGTTGTAATAGAGAGCAGTGTACCATTCAGGGCCATGTTCTCCTGTCCAGGTTGTAATAGAGAGCAGTGTACCATTCAGGGCCATGTTCTCCTGTCCAGGTTGTAATAGAGAGCAGTGTACCATTCAGGGCCATGTTCTCCTGTCCAGGTTGTAATAGAGAGCAGTGTACCATTCAGGGCCATGTTCTCCTGTCCAGGTTGTAATAGAGAGCAGTGTTCTCCTGACCAGGTTGTAATAGAAAGCAGTGTACTATTCAGAGCCATGGTCTCCTATCCAGGTTGTAATAGATAGCAGTGTGCCATTCAGAGCCATGTTCTCCTGACCAGGTTGTAATAGAGAGCAGTATACCATTCAGAGCCATGTTCTCCTATCCAGGTTGTAATAGAGAGAAGTGTACCATTCAGAGCCATGTTCTCCTGTCCAGGTTGTAATAGAGAGCAGTATACCATTCAGAGGCATGTTTTCCTTTTCAGTTTGTAATAGAGAGCAGTCTACCATTCAGAGCCATGTTGTCCTGTCCAGGTTGTAATTGAGAGCCGTATACTCTTCAGGGCTATGTTCTCCTGACCAGGTTGTAATAGAGAGCAGCATACTCTTCAGGGCCATGTTCTTTTGACCAGCTTGTAATAGAGAGCAGTATACTCTTCAGAGCCATGTACTTGTGACCAGGTTGTAATAGAGAGCAGCATACTCTTCAGGGCCATGTTCTCCTGTCCAGGTTGTAATAGAGAGCAGCATATTCTTCAGGGCCATGTTCTTTTGACCAGCTTGTAATAGAGAGCAGTATACTGTTCAGAGCCATGTTGTCCGGTCCAGGTTGTAATAGAGAGCAGTCTACCATTCAAAGCCATGTACTTGTGACCAGGTTATAATAGAGAGCAGCATACTCTTCAGGGCCATGTTCTCCTGACCAGGTTGTAATAGAAAGCAGCATACTCTTCAGGGCCATGTTCTTCTGTCCAGGTTGTAATAGAGAGCAGTGTACCATTCAGAGCCATGTTCTCCTGTCCAGATTGTAATAGAGAGCCATGTACTCCTGACCTGGTTGTAATAGATGTTGTCCGGACCAGGTTGTAATAGAGAGCAGCATACTCTTCAGGGCCATGTTCTTTTGACCAGGTTGTTATAGAGAGCAGTATACCATTCAGAGCCATGTATAAAACAGAGACCAATGCAGGTTTTTATCAAAATGTACAAATTCTTTATAGTGATACAAAAACACGTGATTCCAGCGGTTTAAAGCGGCACTGTTACCTTAACTAAAATAACCAGCCACTTCCGACAGGAGGCCCGGGATGTGCTCACGAGTGGGTGGGGCTTAGTATTACATTTTGCGGTATTAGCATGCCAGTGAACTGCGTACTGATCCAGACTTCCAATCGGTCAACATTTTACATTTGCGTAAATTCGGAAAACTTAAGGTAGGGTATAGGTGGCTCAGAAGTGCATTGCCGCTAGGGAGGTGGTTAGCGGATACTGCATATCCGCGATTATTAATCAGAGCGCATACGATAATCGCAGGTGCGCATGTATTCAACACAAGAGATTGGTATTCGATCCTTGGTGTTAATCTGACATTTCTGCTTATTCCGAGGTACATGTCTCAATATGTTCAGGTTGATTTTAATGTAGAACAGGGGTTCTCAGCCATAGGTACTTGTACCACCTGACAATGGTCCAAGTCGCACTGGGTACTAGCGGTATCAATGGTACTTGGATCGTTGTCAGTTGGTACTCAGTTCAACTGTAAGGAAGCACGATACCAAATGGCCAGAGACATAATATATAAAATATCATGATATCTTGGGGACTAAATGGCATGTGTATAAAATACACCTTAAAATCACTGCAAGAAACAACAAAAACTCTGAAAATACATGTATGGATCATGGATAATATGGAAAGTGGTACTTGACATGATTCAGTAGTGGATAACTGGGTAACTGGTTGAGAACCCCTGATGTAGAGACTTTATGGAAGTTTTACCGAACTGTTGTCTCAACAGCACAACAACGGCAATGTTTTAAGGTCAAACCTTACCAATATATAGATGATAATAGGAGGATTGGGCTGCATTGATATTTGTATGTTTTCTAACGCTTTATCTCTGTGTGGTACACGTTAAACGTCACCGTATTGCTTACACAGTCTTAACTACCGTTGAGCAGGGATGCCGACGCCGGTTACGTGGAGGGTTGGGCTGGGAGTCCGGTCTGCGTCAGAGACCCATGCCAAGGCTGCCCTTCCAAGCTGGGGACCCATATTACGTCAGCAAGCGGAAGAGAGACGAGTGGCTGGCCAGATGGAAGAAAGAGGTAAGGGCCTAGATTTCCGTATGACTGTATTGTATTACTGCTGATGACATCCCTGTAGGCCAAGGAGAACATAAAGGTTATCATCTGTCCTTAAGAGGAGCAGCATGGCTCAATCAGGGTTTCTCAAGTGAAATTTAACAACTGTAACATTTCTAATTATACATTATACAGGAGACTGTGGTGTTCTAGGTGTGTATGAGATGTCTATATATAATACATTATACAGGAGACTGTGGTGTTCTAGATGTGCATGATATGTCTCTATATAATACATTATACAGGAGACTGTGGTGTTCTAGGTGTGTATGATAGGTCTCTATATATAATACATTATACAGGAGACTGTGATGTTCTAGGTGTGTATGAGATGTCTATATATAACACATTATACAGGAGACTGTGATGTGCTAGGCGTACATGTTTGAGTCTCTCTATATATGGAATGTCCCCAGACATAATTGATTATATTCTTATATAAGGTGACCATGTACTGTGGATTTGATTGTTATGTTGTGATGATGAAGTAGTGTTTGTGTTATGCCTCGATACCTGTAGTTTTAGTATTATGTCTTATGCCTGTAACGGGTTTGTGGTCCCTTTTATAGCACTGTCTGTGCCTGATGCAATAGTCTTTCTCCCCAGGATTATTTTGCTGATGCCAGAAGCCCTGTCACAGTCTAGGTCCGGATAATAGCACACATCCCCCCCGTGGTTATTAATTACAATTTGCTCCGAGTTTCATCACTTTGAGCTCGGCGGTTTAACCCCTTCCTCCCCCCGGCTGTCGGCTATTGCATTCTCTTTCACAGACAGCTGAGGATGTGTGAGCCCCAGTTGGGAATCTCCACCGTACAATGAAGCGGCGGTGCAGTCGCATTGCTGCTGTCTCCATGGCAACCAGCAGCGGGTTGTCGCCTTGTATTTTATGGAGCGTTATGCTGCCAGTCCCTTCCTGCGCACAGCCGCCCTCTACTTTGTTATTTCAGGGTGAAACCGGGTGAATTTCACGGCGTTTGCTAGACGTAGCGGCCCCTTGTCCTGTTGAAGTTCTTCGAGCTGGCCCGTGTATTTTTTTTTTTTTTTTAGGGTGTCCAATTAAGCGGGAGCAAGTTGTAAGAGGAGTAAATGGTTAAAATCATTAAACTGAGCATACATGGAACGATGAGTCAGGGGGAGGTGAATTCCCAGAATCCTCCTGTCCCCTCGTTGCTGTATGGTTTCCATGCCTGTTTTTTTTTTGTTGCTTTGCTTTTGTAGCTTGGACTGTCAGATATTGTGCCTCAGTTAACACATTACACGCCGGGGGCCAGGTCAGATCCAGAGCTACATTGTCATTATGTTTCTTAGTGTAGCGTATTTACGCTGTTGATAGTAGTCTGGTACATACGTTCAGTGTTACAGGTCGAAACATCTGACGCACGCATGGGCAGCACATGCAAAATAGCGTTTTTACGCCTCCGGATAGCGTACTTAGTTCTGGATCTACCCCCCGGGTGTCTATCTGAGCTAAGTTCAAGTGACGCCTCCTGAATGGTGACAGTCGTTACCTCGACTGCTGTCTAATCGAATATTGTATTGGAGACATGTTTGTTTGCTGTTACAATAGTCCTGGCACTAATTCCCTAATTCCTAACCAGGGAAGCACAGGAGAGCACAGCACACGGTTACCGGGATCAGGGATCACAGTTGATATTTCGGGGAGAGTAAATGTTGGGACCTTTCGGCAGTCTACCTGTGCCGATACAGAATCTTCCTCAACCAGAATCCGTTATAAACTCATACCAGCGGCATTTGGCTGTCGGTATTGTCATTTTCGAAAACCATGATGGCCAGAATGACAATGAGTCCCTTTAGGCAGGTGCCAGTGTCTTGCCTTTCAAGGGTTAGCCAGGTAAGCATGGCATGAAAGCATCATGGTTACCAGGGTACGAAATCGGGACCCTCTCATGGCGTGGCAGACCAAATTCATCTTCTTTGGTTGCGGCTCGCCGCTTAGAGCGGCTGATTTGCAACAAACCACATCCCGGCAATAAAGCAACAACGGCGAGATATTTCCGGGAAGAAGCTTCGTTACAGCGCCCGGAAGATTTTCAAAGAATTCCAGTGGCGACAGTTAACTTAACCCTCTTCTAACCCAAACTCTAACCCTCCCTGTCCTGCAGCCTAACCCTAACCTTCCCTTTATACCAGCTTAACCTTAACCCACCATGTCCCACAGCCTAACCCTAACCTACCCATTCTGTCAGCCTAACCCTAACCCCACCTTGTCCTACAGACCAACCCTAACCTTCCCCCCTTATATCAGCCTAACCTTAACCCTCCATGTCCCACAGCCTAACCCTAACGGTCCCCTAATATCAGCCTAACCTTAACCCTCCATGTCCCACAGCCAAACACTAACCTTCCCCTAATATCAGCCTATCCTTAACCCTACATCTCCCACAGCCTAACCCTAAGCTTCCCATTCTATCAGCTTAACCTTAACCCTTCCTTGTCCCACAGCCTAGCCCTAAGCTGCCCATTCTATCAGCCTAATCCTAACCTTCCCATTCTATCAGCCTAACCCTTTATGTCCCGCAGCCTAAGTCTTTCTTACCCGCTATTTAAAATGGGTACTTGTCGAAAGAGGGGAATTTCAATATTTATTTTTTATTTTTTTTACTATTTCTGGCATTAGTAAGTCTGCAATTCAGATCCCGGCTGTATTGGTGCCTTTTCGACATTTGCCGGTCGAAGAGGCGACTGCCTCCCGTTCGCAACTACTCTCTTATCAGAGTTTGCTTAGAAATTTTAGAATAAAAAAGTAAAAAAAAGACCCCAAACACCTACGTACGGTTCTGATCCTCTGAAACTTTTTTCTGAACAGAACTGTCTGTTGTAGGCCGAATTGGTGTACATGCGATGAGTGAGAAACCCCTATCTCTGTCACTAGGTGCGTGCTCCTGTCTGGCCTATCCGGGATGCCTGGATTAATCGCTTGTGGCTCCCCCTTAGGCAAGAGGAGTCAATATCCTTCAGCAGACTGTAGCACACTCTTGGGCCTTGTTAATGGAACTTTCGCTTGTTAACTCTTCCACTGGGGCTTGTTAATAGCATGCAGTGAGGGGGGCCTGCAGCCCCCTCCAATCAAAGACTTGTGGAGAGCCCATCTTGTGTTGCAGAGTGGTAATTGGCAGCACACAAGGGGCGTAGGATACGTATAGATCACATACACTGGCCTCGGCATGGGAAAGAGATGATTAGCTTGTCTGGGACTGTTGTTCTGGAAGGAGAACGCGAGTGTTCACAGATATCAGTCCATCGCCGCCCCCTCCCCTCATTACCCCTCTCGCTAATACTGTGTGACCAGGGGGGTCTCCGAGCTTGTGCCTCCCTGTCTATGCCGACTGCCAGCTTTACTCACAAGCCAACTCTCTCCCACGCAACGTACAACATGGATTCCTGAAGGCAGGAACGCTATGAAGTCCATTTATTCCAGCGGCGTTTTCCTTTTGATATTGCCGCCTTTCCGTTTTATAGCGCCAGCCTCGCCTATTGTATTTCATATTATAGCCACACCTCGTTCTCCTGCATAAGTGTGAGCGAGGTACCGTAGAAGCGTCGGTAAAAACTGGGCGGGCTGTGAGCGATCCAAAAGCGCGCACAGCGGTGTCTTTGCATGGCACCCAAATACAGCACGTGAACAAATACAAGGGTGCAAGAGGAGGGTAGGATAGTGGCTCAGTGAGTAGCACCTGTGTGAGGGCATGAGTTTGATTCCCGGACTAGGCCTTATCTGTGTGGAGTTTGTATGTTCTCCCTGTGTCTATGTGGGCTTCCTTCAGGGTGCTCCGGTTTCCTCCCACACTCCAAGAACATGCTGGTAGGTTAATTGGCTGCTGAATAAATATGTGAAATATTCTCTGTAAAGCGCTGCGTAATCTGATGGAGTTATATAAAAACCTGTTAATAAATAAATATTCCATATATCTGTATGAGAGAGTACACAGACTTTACTCTCGATATTTACACATATTCCACATTCACATCAGTCCCTGTCCCATTGGAGCTACATACTAAGGTCCCTAACACATGCATACACACACAGAAAGGTTAATTTATTCAGCAGCCAATTAACCTTCCAGCATGTTTTTGGAGTGTGGGAGCAAACCGGAGCACCCTGAGGAAACCCACACAGACACAGGGGGAACATACAAACTCCACACAGATAAGAGCTATTCCGGGAATCAAACTCATGACCTCAACGCTGTGAGACACAAGAGCTGCTCGTTGAGCCACCGTGCTGCCCCCACATATGGATATGTCACCCACATGTATGCAGTCATTTCCTATGGTCCAGCAGTTGTACAGTGTGTACAAGGGTATTGCTGTTGTGTGATAGTAAACACTGGCTTGACCAAGAGTTTTCAACCTTTTTTCTTGGCCGGCACCCAGGTAGAGTAAGAGTCAGCACAACCACCTCTAGCTCAGTTATGAATTATTAATAGATTTCCTTTTACTGATTCTGGAAGTTCTTGCTGATATTTGGTAATTGCTTCCAACACGCTAGAGATCTGTGAAAATGTAGTGATTTGTGTCATTCCATAACATTTTTAGGAGGGAAAATTCGGTAGAATGAACTGCGGCCGGCCCGGGCTGTGCCTTTCACTCAAATTACAGCTGCTTTGCTAC
>WWET01004982.1:93548-108294 GCA_011038615.1 Limnodynastes dumerilii
TCTCTCTCTCTCTGCAGCTTCTCTCTCTATCTGTCTCTCTCTCTCTCTCTCTCTCTCTCTCTCTCTCCAGCTTCTCTCTCTCGTTTTACATTAAAATATGTATTTAAAAAAAAATGAAAAACATTGACATATAATTTTGGTGGTGGTGGTGGGGCATCTTGCCCATATGTTTCCAGGGCATTCACAGTGTGATCTCACTTCCAAATGTGCCAGATCTGCAGGCGTATCCTCATCTCTGAGCCAGCCCCTTACATAGGGACAGTTACTGAGATGCTGACATCACCCAGTGCACAAGATGTAAAGGTGTCGTCACTTACCTAGTGGAGGTGCCAGGGTTAAAGATGGGCATTGTGATGTAAGCTGTAGTGAAGCACTGGAGCAAGCAGACTGCACATGATTATTGTATGGAAATAAGGATATTACCTTATATGACCTGGCAGAAATGCACAGTACAGAGGTGAACCATTAATAACCTGGCACCAAGGAAGTTATTTATCTTTTTCGACTGTGCAGTATCTGGAACACTCTCTGTCAGCCTCTGCAGGATAATCACTTTCTGCCTGGCAACAGTCTCTGATTGGTGAATGAAGGAGGGCTGAGGGGGATAAGGTTGGGGGGGGCCCACTTCCTGTATTTCCTCAGCGTTTATCACTGGGGTGCTTTATGCAGGAAACAAATGTATGTTATGTGTATTCCCTCATATATGAAAGGTGACAGAGCTAAGGACAACTGCAAAATACTTGTGCTGATGTGTTCATGATAATTGCAATTAGGGTGGATCTAATAATCGCAATGAGGGTGGGTCTGATGATTGCAATGAGGGTGGATCTGATGATTGCAATGAGGGTGGATCTAATTATTACAACGAGGGCGGGTCTGATGATTGCAATGAGGGCGGGTCTGATGATTGCAATGAGGGCGGGTCTGATGATTGCAATGAGGGTGGGTCTGATGATTACAACGAGGGCGGATCTTTGCAATGAGGGCGGGTCTGATGATTGCAATGAGGGCGGGTCTGATGATTGCAATGAGGGTGGATCTAATGTAATGAACGAGGGTGGATCTGATAATCGCAATGAGGGTGGGTCTGATGATTGCAATGAGGGTGGGTTTGATGATTGCAATGAGGGCGGGTCTGATGATTGCAATGAGGGTGGGTCTGATAATCGCAATGAGGGTGGGTCTGATGATCGCAATGAGGGTGGGTCTGATGATTGCAATGAGGGTGGGTCTCATGATTGCAATGAGGTCGGGTCTGATGATTACATTGAGGAAAGATGTTCTTCTTGCACCTGGGATGAGTCTTCTGGGGACTTGGGTTCATGATGGTTTGTGGATAGGGGACGTGACGAGGGGACACATTAATAATTTATTCAATAACAGAGTTTGGGGGTAATAGTCACAAAGAGGTGCTGTAGTAGCTATATTAGTAAGTCATTTGGGGGGAAGGTGAGGTAACGGGTGAATACAGGAAGCAGATACCTCCAGAGGGACTGGAGAGTTCTCAGTAAGCATTTTGGTGGCCTGATGACCACTATTAAGTAGATTAAGTTTAGATTTCCTTTAGGTCATTTCAGCGTATCTATTTGTCACACAGGTTAAAAGTGGAGGAGTAGAAGGTTAGAAGTGGAGGAGTGGAAGGTTAGAAGTGGAGGAGTGGAAGGTTAGAAGTGGAGGAGTGCGTGTTTAATTTTGTTTATCGTAGACAAGGTGTGAATCTGACTGTAACAGGTCAGGTGTAAAATCTTGTTAAATTCTGTTTTTAGTAGACAAGGTGTGATTCCGACTGTAGCAGATCAGGTGTAAAAGTCGTGTTTAATTTTGTTTATCGTAGACAAGGTGTGAATCTGACTGTAACAGGTCAGGTGTAAAATCTTGTTAAATTCTGTTTTTAGTAGACAAGGTGTGATTCCGACTGTAGCAGATCAGGTGTAAAAGTCGTGTTTAATTTTGTTTATCGTAGACAAGGTGTGAATCTGACTGTAACAGGTCAGGTGTAAAATCTTGTTAAATTCTGTTTTTAGTAGACAAGGTGTGATTCCGACTGTAGCAGATCAGGTGTAAAAGTCGTGTTTAATTTTGTTTATCGTAGACAAGGTGTGAATCTGACTGTAACAGGTCAGGTGTAAAATCTTGTTAAATTCTGTTTTTAGTAGACAAGGTGTGATTCCGACTGTAGCAGATCAGGTGTAAAAGTCGTGTTTAATTTTGTTTATCGTAGACAAGGTGTGAATCTGACTGTAACAGGTCAGGTGTAAAATCTTGTTAAATTCTGTTTTTAGTAGACAAGGTGTGATTCCGACTGTAGCAGATCAGGTGTAAAAGTCGTGTTTAATTTTGTTTATCGTAGACAAGGTGTGAATCTGACTGTAACAGGTCAGGTGTAAAATCTTGTTAAATTCTGTTTTTAGTAGACAAGGTGTGATTCCGACTGTAGCAGATCAGGTGTAAAAGTCGTGTTTAATTTTGTTTATCGTAGACAAGGTGTGAATCTGACTGTAACAGGTCAGGTGTAAAATCTTGTTAAATTCTGTTTTTAGTAGACAAGGTGTGATTCCGACTGTAGCAGATCAGGTGTAAAAGTCGTGTTTAATTTTGTTTATCGTAGACAAGGTGTGAATCTGACTGTAACAGGTCAGGTGTAAAATCTTGTTAAATTCTGTTTTTAGTAGACAAGGTGTGATTCCGACTGTAGCAGATCAGGTGTAAAAGTCGTGTTTAATTTTGTTTATCGTAGACAAGGTGTGAAT
Source organism: Limnodynastes dumerilii (assembly GCA_011038615.1). Lineage (NCBI taxonomy): Eukaryota > Metazoa > Chordata > Amphibia > Anura > Limnodynastidae > Limnodynastes > Limnodynastes dumerilii. The sequence continues at coordinate 96,299 of WWET01004982.1, forward strand.
CTGACTGTAACAGGTCAGGTGTAAAATCTTGTTAAATTCTGTTTTTAGTAGACAAGGTGTGATTCCGACTGTAGCAGATCAGGTGTAAAAGTCGTGTTTAATTTTGTTTATCGTAGACAAGGTGTGAATCTGACTGTAACAGGTCAGGTGTAAAATCTTGTTAAATTCTGTTTTTAGTAGACAAGGTGTGATTCCGACTGTAGCAGATCAGGTGTAAAAGTCGTGTTTAATTTTGTTTATCGTAGACAAGGTGTGAATCTGACTGTAACAGGTCAGGTGTAAAATCTTGTTAAATTCTGTTTTTAGTAGACAAGGTGTGATTCCGACTGTAGCAGATCAGGTGTAAAAGTCGTGTTTAATTTTGTTTATCGTAGACAAGGTGTGAATCTGACTGTAACAGGTCAGGTGTAAAATCTTGTTAAATTCTGTTTTTAGTAGACAAGGTGTGATTCCGACTGTAGCAGATCAGGTGTAAAAGTCGTGTTTAATTTTGTTTATCGTAGACAAGGTGTGAATCTGACTGTAACAGGTCAGGTGTAAAATCTTGTTAAATTCTGTTTTTAGTAGACAAGGTGTGATTCCGACTGTAGCAGATCAGGTGTAAAAGTCGTGTTTAATTTTGTTTATCGTAGACAAGGTGTGAATCTGACTGTAACAGGTCAGGTGTAAAATCTTGTTAAATTCTGTTTTTAGTAGACAAGGTGTGATTCCGACTGTAGCAGATCAGGTGTAAAAGTCGTGTTTAATTTTGTTTATCGTAGACAAGGTGTGAATCTGACTGTAACAGGTCAGGTGTAAAATCTTGTTAAATTCTGTTTTTAGTAGACAAGGTGTGATTCCGACTGTAGCAGATCAGGTGTAAAAGTCGTGTTTAATTTTGTTTATCGTAGACAAGGTGTGAATCTGACTGTAACAGGTCAGGTGTAAAATCTTGTTAAATTCTGTTTTTAGTAGACAAGGTGTGATTCCGACTGTAGCAGATCAGGTGTAAAAGTCGTGTTTAATTTTGTTTATCGTAGACAAGGTGTGAATCTGACTGTAACAGGTCAGGTGTAAAATCTTGTTAAATTCTGTTTTTAGTAGACAAGGTGTGATTCCGACTGTAGCAGATCAGGTGTAAAAGTCGTGTTTAATTTTGTTTATCGTAGACAAGGTGTGAATCTGACTGTAACAGGTCAGGTGTAAAATCTTGTTAAATTCTGTTTTTAGTAGACAAGGTGTGATTCCGACTGTAGCAGATCAGGTGTAAAAGTCGTGTTTAATTTTGTTTATCGTAGACAAGGTGTGAATCTGACTGTAACAGGTCAGGTGTAAAATCTTGTTAAATTCTGTTTTTAGTAGACAAGGTGTGATTCCGACTGTAGCAGATCAGGTGTAAAAGTCGTGTTTAATTTTGTTTATCGTAGACAAGGTGTGAATCTGACTGTAACAGGTCAGGTGTAAAATCTTGTTAAATTCTGTTTTTAGTAGACAAGGTGTGATTCCGACTGTAGCAGATCAGGTGTAAAAGTCGTGTTTAATTTTGTTTATCGTAGACAAGGTGTGAATCTGACTGTAACAGGTCAGGTGTAAAATCTTGTTAAATTCTGTTTTTAGTAGACAAGGTGTGATTCCGACTGTAGCAGATCAGGTGTAAAAGTCGTGTTTAATTTTGTTTATCGTAGACAAGGTGTGAATCTGACTGTAACAGGTCAGGTGTAAAATCTTGTTAAATTCTGTTTTTAGTAGACAAGGTGTGATTCCGACTGTAGCAGATCAGGTGTAAAAGTCGTGTTTAATTTTGTTTATCGTAGACAAGGTGTGAATCTGACTGTAACAGGTCAGGTGTAAAATCTTGTTAAATTCTGTTTTTAGTAGACAAGGTGTGATTCCGACTGTAGCAGATCAGGTGTAAAAGTCGTGTTTAATTTTGTTTATCGTAGACAAGGTGTGAATCTGACTGTAACAGGTCAGGTGTAAAATCTTGTTAAATTCTGTTTTTAGTAGACAAGGTGTGATTCCGACTGTAGCAGATCAGGTGTAAAAGTCGTGTTTAATTTTGTTTATCGTAGACAAGGTGTGAATCTGACTGTAACAGGTCAGGTGTAAAATCTTGTTAAATTCTGTTTTTAGTAGACAAGGTGTGATTCCGACTGTAGCAGATCAGGTGTAAAAGTCGTGTTTAATTTTGTTTATCGTAGACAAGGTGTGAATCTGACTGTAACAGGTCAGGTGTAAAATCTTGTTAAATTCTGTTTTTAGTAGACAAGGTGTGATTCCGACTGTAGCAGATCAGGTGTAAAAGTCGTGTTTAATTTTGTTTATCGTAGACAAGGTGTGAATCTGACTGTAACAGGTCAGGTGTAAAATCTTGTTAAATTCTGTTTTTAGTAGACAAGGTGTGATTCCGACTGTAGCAGATCAGGTGTAAAAGTCGTGTTTAATTTTGTTTATCGTAGACAAGGTGTGAATCTGACTGTAACAGGTCAGGTGTAAAATCTTGTTAAATTCTGTTTTTAGTAGACAAGGTGTGATTCCGACTGTAGCAGATCAGGTGTAAAAGTCGTGTTTAATTTTGTTTATCGTAGACAAGGTGTGAATCTGACTGTAACAGGTCAGGTGTAAAATCTTGTTAAATTCTGTTTTTAGTAGACAAGGTGTGATTCCGACTGTAGCAGATCAGGTGTAAAAGTCGTGTTTAATTTTGTTTATCGTAGACAAGGTGTGAATCTGACTGTAACAGGTCAGGTGTAAAATCTTGTTAAATTCTGTTTTTAGTAGACAAGGTGTGATTCCGACTGTAGCAGATCAGGTGTAAAAGTCGTGTTTAATTTTGTTTATCGTAGACAAGGTGTGAATCTGACTGTAACAGGTCAGGTGTAAAATCTTGTTAAATTCTGTTTTTAGTAGACAAGGTGTGATTCCGACTGTAGCAGATCAGGTGTAAAAGTCGTGTTTAATTTTGTTTATCGTAGACAAGGTGTGAATCTGACTGTAACAGGTCAGGTGTAAAATCTTGTTAAATTCTGTTTTTAGTAGACAAGGTGTGATTCCGACTGTAGCAGATCAGGTGTAAAAGTCGTGTTTAATTTTGTTTATCGTAGACAAGGTGTGAATCTGACTGTAACAGGTCAGGTGTAAAATCTTGTTAAATTCTGTTTTTAGTAGACAAGGTGTGATTCCGACTGTAGCAGATCAGGTGTAAAAGTCGTGTTTAATTTTGTTTATCGTAGACAAGGTGTGAATCTGACTGTAACAGGTCAGGTGTAAAATCTTGTTAAATTCTGTTTTTAGTAGACAAGGTGTGATTCCGACTGTAGCAGATCAGGTGTAAAAGTCGTGTTTAATTTTGTTTATCGTAGACAAGGTGTGAATCTGACTGTAACAGGTCAGGTGTAAAATCTTGTTAAATTCTGTTTTTAGTAGACAAGGTGTGATTCCGACTGTAGCAGATCAGGTGTAAAAGTCGTGTTTAATTTTGTTTATCGTAGACAAGGTGTGAATCTGACTGTAACAGGTCAGGTGTAAAATCTTGTTAAATTCTGTTTTTAGTAGACAAGGTGTGATTCCGACTGTAGCAGATCAGGTGTAAAAGTCGTGTTTAATTTTGTTTATCGTAGACAAGGTGTGAATCTGACTGTAACAGGTCAGGTGTAAAATCTTGTTAAATTCTGTTTTTAGTAGACAAGGTGTGATTCCGACTGTAGCAGATCAGGTGTAAAAGTCGTGTTTAATTTTGTTTATCGTAGACAAGGTGTGAATCTGACTGTAACAGGTCAGGTGTAAAATCTTGTTAAATTCTGTTTTTAGTAGACAAGGTGTGATTCCGACTGTAGCAGATCAGGTGTAAAAGTCGTGTTTAATTTTGTTTATCGTAGACAAGGTGTGAATCTGACTGTAACAGGTCAGGTGTAAAATCTTGTTAAATTCTGTTTTTAGTAGACAAGGTGTGATTCCGACTGTAGCAGATCAGGTGTAAAAGTCGTGTTTAATTTTGTTTATCGTAGACAAGGTGTGAATCTGACTGTAACAGGTCAGGTGTAAAATCTTGTTAAATTCTGTTTTTAGTAGACAAGGTGTGATTCCGACTGTAGCAGATCAGGTGTAAAAGTCGTGTTTAATTTTGTTTATCGTAGACAAGGTGTGAATCTGACTGTAACAGGTCAGGTGTAAAATCTTGTTAAATTCTGTTTTTAGTAGACAAGGTGTGATTCCGACTGTAGCAGATCAGGTGTAAAAGTCGTGTTTAATTTTGTTTATCGTAGACAAGGTGTGAATCTGACTGTAACAGGTCAGGTGTAAAATCTTGTTAAATTCTGTTTTTAGTAGACAAGGTGTGATTCCGACTGTAGCAGATCAGGTGTAAAAGTCGTGTTTAATTTTGTTTATCGTAGACAAGGTGTGAATCTGACTGTAACAGGTCAGGTGTAAAATCTTGTTAAATTCTGTTTTTAGTAGACAAGGTGTGATTCCGACTGTAGCAGATCAGGTGTAAAAGTCGTGTTTAATTTTGTTTATCGTAGACAAGGTGTGAATCTGACTGTAACAGGTCAGGTGTAAAATCTTGTTAAATTCTGTTTTTAGTAGACAAGGTGTGATTCCGACTGTAGCAGATCAGGTGTAAAAGTCGTGTTTAATTTTGTTTATCGTAGACAAGGTGTGAATCTGACTGTAACAGGTCAGGTGTAAAATCTTGTTAAATTCTGTTTTTAGTAGACAAGGTGTGATTCCGACTGTAGCAGATCAGGTGTAAAAGTCGTGTTTAATTTTGTTTATCGTAGACAAGGTGTGAATCTGACTGTAACAGGTCAGGTGTAAAATCTTGTTAAATTCTGTTTTTAGTAGACAAGGTGTGATTCCGACTGTAGCAGATCAGGTGTAAAAGTCGTGTTTAATTTTGTTTATCGTAGACAAGGTGTGAATCTGACTGTAACAGGTCAGGTGTAAAATCTTGTTAAATTCTGTTTTTAGTAGACAAGGTGTGATTCCGACTGTAGCAGATCAGGTGTAAAAGTCGTGTTTAATTTTGTTTATCGTAGACAAGGTGTGAATCTGACTGTAACAGGTCAGGTGTAAAATCTTGTTAAATTCTGTTTTTAGTAGACAAGGTGTGATTCCGACTGTAGCAGATCAGGTGTAAAAGTCGTGTTTAATTTTGTTTATCGTAGACAAGGTGTGAATCTGACTGTAACAGGTCAGGTGTAAAATCTTGTTAAATTCTGTTTTTAGTAGACAAGGTGTGATTCCGACTGTAGCAGATCAGGTGTAAAAGTCGTGTTTAATTTTGTTTATCGTAGACAAGGTGTGAATCTGACTGTAACAGGTCAGGTGTAAAATCTTGTTAAATTCTGTTTTTAGTAGACAAGGTGTGATTCCGACTGTAGCAGATCAGGTGTAAAAGTCGTGTTTAATTTTGTTTATCGTAGACAAGGTGTGAATCTGACTGTAACAGGTCAGGTGTAAAATCTTGTTAAATTCTGTTTTTAGTAGACAAGGTGTGATTCCGACTGTAGCAGATCAGGTGTAAAAGTCGTGTTTAATTTTGTTTATCGTAGACAAGGTGTGAATCTGACTGTAACAGGTCAGGTGTAAAATCTTGTTAAATTCTGTTTTTAGTAGACAAGGTGTGATTCCGACTGTAGCAGATCAGGTGTAAAAGTCGTGTTTAATTTTGTTTATCGTAGACAAGGTGTGAATCTGACTGTAACAGGTCAGGTGTAAAATCTTGTTAAATTCTGTTTTTAGTAGACAAGGTGTGATTCCGACTGTAGCAGATCAGGTGTAAAAGTCGTGTTTAATTTTGTTTATCGTAGACAAGGTGTGAATCTGACTGTAACAGGTCAGGTGTAAAATCTTGTTAAATTCTGTTTTTAGTAGACAAGGTGTGATTCCGACTGTAGCAGATCAGGTGTAAAAGTCGTGTTTAATTTTGTTTATCGTAGACAAGGTGTGAATCTGACTGTAACAGGTCAGGTGTAAAATCTTGTTAAATTCTGTTTTTAGTAGACAAGGTGTGATTCCGACTGTAGCAGATCAGGTGTAAAAGTCGTGTTTAATTTTGTTTATCGTAGACAAGGTGTGAATCTGACTGTAACAGGTCAGGTGTAAAATCTTGTTAAATTCTGTTTTTAGTAGACAAGGTGTGATTCCGACTGTAGCAGATCAGGTGTAAAAGTCGTGTTTAATTTTGTTTATCGTAGACAAGGTGTGAATCTGACTGTAACAGGTCAGGTGTAAAATCTTGTTAAATTCTGTTTTTAGTAGACAAGGTGTGATTCCGACTGTAGCAGATCAGGTGTAAAAGTCGTGTTTAATTTTGTTTATCGTAGACAAGGTGTGAATCTGACTGTAACAGGTCAGGTGTAAAATCTTGTTAAATTCTGTTTTTAGTAGACAAGGTGTGATTCCGACTGTAGCAGATCAGGTGTAAAAGTCGTGTTTAATTTTGTTTATCGTAGACAAGGTGTGAATCTGACTGTAACAGGTCAGGTGTAAAATCTTGTTAAATTCTGTTTTTAGTAGACAAGGTGTGATTCCGACTGTAGCAGATCAGGTGTAAAAGTCGTGTTTAATTTTGTTTATCGTAGACAAGGTGTGAATCTGACTGTAACAGGTCAGGTGTAAAATCTTGTTAAATTCTGTTTTTAGTAGACAAGGTGTGATTCCGACTGTAGCAGATCAGGTGTAAAAGTCGTGTTTAATTTTGTTTATCGTAGACAAGGTGTGAATCTGACTGTAACAGGTCAGGTGTAAAATCTTGTTAAATTCTGTTTTTAGTAGACAAGGTGTGATTCCGACTGTAGCAGATCAGGTGTAAAAGTCGTGTTTAATTTTGTTTATCGTAGACAAGGTGTGAATCTGACTGTAACAGGTCAGGTGTAAAATCTTGTTAAATTCTGTTTTTAGTAGACAAGGTGTGATTCCGACTGTAGCAGATCAGGTGTAAAAGTCTTGTTTAATTCTGTTTATAGTAGACAAGGTGTGAATCTGAATGTAGCAGACCAGGAGTAAAAGTCTTATTTAATTACATTTATAGTAGACAAAGTGTAATTCTGAACAAAAACGGTATCAGTCTGATTGTAGCAGACAAGGTGTGAATTTGACGGTAGCCAAACAGGTATAAAAGTTTTGATAATAGCAGATAGGGTGAAAATCTGACTATAGGAGATCAGGTGTAAATGTCAGGGGAATTCTCATTGTAGCAGACAAATTGAGGATCTAACTGTAGTAGAGAAGGTGTCTACAGTACCTGTATCAGCTCAGGTATAAAAGCGAGGTGTCATACTGACTGTTGTAACCTAGGTAGAAATCCAGGTTATTCAGACTGTTGAAAATGGAATACAATGGGGTAATTCTGTAAGCCTGTAGTAACCCAGTGAACCCAGTGAAAAACTGCAGGGTAAATCTGACTGTAGTGAATCAGGTGTAAAAGTCTTATTTAATTCTGTTTGTAATAGAGGAGGTGTGAATCTGAGCAAACAATGTAGCAATCTGATTGTAGCAGACAAGGTGTGAGATTGCAGTATTGTAGCAACCTAGGTGTAAATCCCTGAAATTCAGGCAGTAGCAACTCAAATGGATTACCCTGGGATCATTCTGACTGTAGCAGGCAAGGTTGCAATCTGAGTATTGCAGATCAGGTTTAATTCTGCCTGTAGCAACCCAGTGCAAAATTGAAGGGTAAATCTGACTGTAGCAGACCAGGTGTAAAAGTCATGTGTCATTCTGTCTGTAATCAGAGCAGTTATTTGCCTGATCACACAATAATTAGATGATCCAGTGTATGGCCAGACTTAACTGTAGTTGTTTAGGTGTAATGGAATATTGTAGAATCGTGTACAATTTTGTCTGTTGCACAGTGTGGGTATCTGACTGTAGTAGACAAGGGGCCAGATTTAATAATCTGCGGGAAAGTAAAAATGGAGAAGTTGACCATATCAACCAATCAGATTCTAGCTCTCACTTTCCTATTACATACAGGAAAATGTCTGCTAGAATCTGATTGGTTGCTATGGGCAACATCTCCATTTTTCCTTTTCCGCAGCTTAGTAAATCTGACCCAAGATATGATTCTGACTGTAGTCACTGAGGCATAATAATAATTTGGACTATTGCCGATAAGTTGGAAATCTGACAATAGAAAGTCGGGTATCAAACATCCTGACTGTCGCAGACAAAATGGTCATCTCAGTATAGCAGCTTGGTTGTAAATCTAAATGCTGATTCTCAAATAGCAAATGGTTCATTGTGACTGAACCAGCTGTGGTATGAATCTGACCATAGCAGTTCTAACGCTTATCTTCAGCATTATTCATACTATAGCAGTTCAGGTGTGAAAAGTCCAGGATAAATGTGACTGTAGAAGATCAGGTATCAAAGACAGGGGAATTGTGACTGTAGCAGATTAGGTGTAAAATTTGAGGTAAGTCTGACTGTAGATCAGGTGTTAATTATACAGTATAAAATGTTGGACTGTAAATATACCTGCATTAGTAGAGATTGAGTCCAACTGTAATAACTCAGGTACCAAATTTTAGGTAATTTTTAACGTTATTTTTACCACAGCAGCTCCGGTGTAAGAATTAAGAAATTCTGACTGTATCAGATCATAAACATAACAAGCGGAGGCAGTTAAGAGCCACGTGACCCAGCCCTGTTTTTTATTAAAGTTATACTGACCCAATAAAAAATAAATAAATATATATGACTTTGTGATGTAATATGGGAAGGGTACTTATAGCAAAAGGCCCCATTTTGCCAAAGTACCTGTTCCCCATAGATAAATGTTCTCTTCCACACACCAGGGAAAGATCGGGGACAGGCTGTGGCGGCAGGGAGGGTGCTGTGGGACATTCTAGGTTAGGGTTAGGCTACAGAAGATAGAGGGTTAAGGCTAGGCTTATAAAAAAGGGAAAGTAAGGTTCAGGCTATGGGAGATGGAGGGTTAAGTTTAAGGTTAGGCTATGGAAGATAAAAGGTTAAGGTTAGGCTAATAAAAAAAGGAAAGGTTGAGGTTAGACTGTGGAAGATGGAGGGTTAAAGTTAGGATAGTGGAAGGGGAGGGTTAGGGTAAGGATTGGGGTTAGGGAAAAATCTTGGTGGGCACCATTCACATCTTGACTCGTCACTACATGCAGGATTCTTCTTTTGCCACTGCTCTAAAATAGACACATTGGGCTGGATCCAGACTTAAGTAAGTGCTTGAAATTAGTTACTCTTGGGTTAAACCATGTTGATTGCAGGGGAGTCATATTTCATCTGTTGCAAACAGTATTAGAGTTGAGAGATGATGTTTCCTATCCCAAGTCTAAATAACAGTGTGATAGTAACGCCGGTCAGTATCTGTGTGCAGTAAGCAATTCAAAGATATATCCCTGCATGCAAAGAATACAATTAACATGACTGCCCCTGAAATCAACATGGTTTAGCCCAGGAATAACTCATTTCAAGCACTTACTTATGTCTGGATCCAGCCCATTGTTCCAGCAATCCATACCCCTTATAGTTATCCCAAGCATGTTTAAATTGTTCTACTGTGTTAGCCTCTATCACCTCAGATTGAAGACTATGCACTTATTATCTCTCCTTTCAGATTATACCCTTTGTGTTTTAGCAATTAGTTCAGAAATTTTATTTCTGAGGATCCTTTGCATACATAGCTCTGAGATGTTGTGTTGCTAATCCCCTATTCTTCCCTTAATTAACATTGCTTGATATGTTCATTTTACTTCAGGCATTAAAGTCTGCTGTTATTATGCAGTGTAAAACTCTGGAATACTTCTTACTGTAGTGAGCAAAGGTTGGAATCTTACTGAGTGGACAGGGTATCAAAGCCAGGGGTAATACTGACTGTAAAAGCTCATGTGTAAAGGTCAGGGGCTGTTGTGATTCTGCGTTCTAATATTTTTCTAGTATCTGTAGAAATAATTTATCCACAGAGACACTTTCAAATGAGTGTTTCTTTACCAATCAAATCAGACGGTGACTTTAGCAGGTGTGAACCTTGTGATTATTGTACTGGACATCTTATTGTTCTTATTTTCATGTATAAAATGTGATGTGTGAATTTAGGTAGCTGACCATGTGTTTCTGTAGGTAGCTGGCCAGGTGTCATTTTGTAGGTAGCTGGCCAGGTGGGATTCTGTATGTAGATGGCCAGGTGTGATTCTGCAGGTAGATGGCCAGGTATAATTCTGCAGGTTGGTGACCAGGTGTGATTCTGTAGGTAGCTGGCCAGGTGTGATTCTGCAGGTAGGTGGCCAGTTGTGATTCTGCAGGTAGCTGGCCAGGTGTGATTTTGTAGGTAGCTGGCCAGGCGTGATTCTGCAGGTAGATGGCCAGGTGTGATTCTGCAGGTAGATGGCCAGGTATAAATCTGCAAGTAGATGGCCAGGTGTGATTCTGCAGGTAGATGGCCAGGTATAATTCTGCAGGTAGGTGGCCAGGTGTAATTCTGCAGGTAGATGGCCAGGCGTGATTCTGCAGGTAGATGGCCAGGTGTGATTCTGTAGGTAGATGGCCAGGTGTGATTCTGTAGGTAGATGGCCAGGTGTGATTCTGTAGGCAAATGGCCAGGTGTAATTATGTAGGTAGCTGGTCAGGTGTAATTATGTAGGTAGCTGGTCAGGTGTAATTATGTAGGTAGATGGTCAGGTGTGCTTCTGTAGGTAGCTGACCAAGTGTGATTCTGTGGGTAGCTGGTCAGGTGTGATTCTGTGGGTAGCTGGTCAGGTGTGATTCTGTGGGTAGCTGGTCAGGTGTCATTCTGTACGTAGAAAGAACAAAAAATTGCCTACTCATTCATGAGTGACAAAGATAGATTGGGTTATTAAGTAGCGCACACCTCATAAATACACCGAGCCAGGTAGAGAATAAAATTTCAATATTTATTTAAACATTAAGACCTATTATGTAAGGCGAAAAATAGAAACATTTCTAAGTCTAAACAAGACAAAGACTGATTACATATGAGCACTCAATACGAAATGACAACACATTATGTCAAAGAGCGGAGGGGCTGCGGCTAAATTGCCCTGCACTTAACGAGGAAAAAACTCACCCTAATGAACACCACTAGCGGTCTCACGACCACGCTTCTCCCCTTCCAGGGGTGTGATTCTGCAGGTAGCTGGCCAGGTGTGATTCTGCAGGTAGCTGGCCAGGTGTGATTCTGTAGGTAGCTGGCCAGGTGTGATTCTGTAGGTAGCTGGCCAGGTGTCATTTTGTAGGTAGATGGTCAGGTGTAATTTTGTAGGTAGCTGGTCAGGTGTGATTCTGTGGGTAGCTGGTCAGGTGTGATTCTGTGGGTAGCTGGTCAGGTGTCATTCTGTAGGTAGCTGGTCAGATGTGATTCTGTGGGTAGCTGTCCATTTGGGATTGTGTAAGTGGCTGGTCAGGTGCGATTCTGTAGGTAGCAGTTTAGGTTTTATCCTGTAGGTAAGTGGCCAGGCAGCGGTCTGGACATAACTGGTTAGGTGACATTATAACAATATCTTGGCATTAATATTATGAAGAATTTTCTCCAGTTGGCACCCAGCCAAGTCTGCCATTAATGTTGGCACAATATACGTCCTGTCACAGTAATGTCATCACCAGATATGGCTCAGCGCTGTATGTTAGTATCAGATAATATTGGCACCAGATATAGCTCAGCGCTGTATGTTAGTATCACATAATATTGGCACCAGATATAACTCAGCGCTGTATGTTAGTGTCACATAATATTGGCACCAGATATAGCTCAGCGCTGTATGTTAGTATCAGATAATATTGGCACTAGATTCAATTTGACAAATAGTTGTAATTGGCATCAGACGTGGCTCTATTTCCACATGGAAATATTCCTGTATTGATATATGGCTCATTTATTATTACTTGGCAGAAAACACGGCTCAGCTTTATATTGTCTACACAAGCCGTGGCTCAGATTTCCATAGTCTGTACCAAGTATCGGATCTCTCTCAGTATATTAGTCTATAGCTTAATTATTTTTATTACACAGCAGTGCTCCAGTGTAT
>WWET01004983.1:0-24488 GCA_011038615.1 Limnodynastes dumerilii
AGCCCTACAAAACCCACGTTAGTTACGCCTCTGGTTGGTAGCAGCAGTTGAAGTGAGCAGAGGTGACAGCAGGGTAGATATTGAGAGTGACGGTGGTAGTGAGATAAAATACCGGGGGTGTTTTGCAAGGAGTTGACAGCAGACCAGAATTTGGAAGGTGACAGTAGCGGTGAAAGGGCAGCTTTAAGAAAGTGTCGGTGGTGCTGAGGTTAGCAGAATTGACTGAGAAGAGTGTCTGTGGAGTCGAGTAAGAAGGTGACATTGGAGCAGATCAGGGAAAGGTGGCAGTAGCGGTTTGCAAGGAGGTGACAGTGGAGCAGATCGGGGAAAGGTGGCAGTAGTGGTGAGCAAGGAGGTGACATCGGAGCAGATCGGGGAAAGGTGGCAGTAGCAGCGAGCAGGATGGTGACATCGGAGCAGATCAGGGAAAGGTGGCAGTGGCGGTGAGCAGGAAGGTGACATTGAAGCAGATTGGGGAAAGGTGGCAGTGGCGGTGAGCAAGAAGGTGACATCGGAGCAGATCGGGGAAAGGTGGCAGTAGCGGCGAGCAAGAGAGAATAGGGAGAAAGAAATATCGGGTACTATTTGAGGTGTTATTGAGACTATATATTGGTTTATCTGTAACTTTTCCCTATCAAAGAAGAGACAATCTTACGAGTTTTAGTTATATTGGGCTGGATCCAGAACTATGTCCGTCTTCCATAGACGGACGTAGTTCAATAAACAGTAGCTACTGCGCATGCGTAGTAGCTATTGTACGTAATCTGCGTATCGTTTTGATACGCAGATTGCGTATATGCGGTCTAAAAGACCGTCTCTTCTTTGTCTCTTCTTTGATAGGGAAAAGTTACAGATAAACCAATATATAGTCTCAATAACACCATTGTTCTTTAACTGTGTATACATTATATCATTGTAATGTAATTTTGATTGTAGTAATTATTTAATTATTAAAATAGGTAGTTGAAATATTGGGCCTGATCCAGAGCTACGAAATTGGCCGATTTCGTGCGAGCGTACGACCGTTTTTTGCGTATTTTCGTACGAAAATTCGCACTGCTCATGCCCAGTATGACAGCTTCCGGTCGGCTGGACGACATGAGCGTATAGCGGTCGTATGGTGTGCGAATTTTTCGCTCGAGGGGCGTGCGTTCAGTACGACGGTCGCCTGGGCGCTCGTTTTACTACAGGGAGGCGGGGATAGCCATTTAAATTGTACAGTATGGGCGTGCTAAGCCCGTACGCTTTGCGTATTATGTGCGAAAATTCGTATGGCCGACGGTAGTACCCAGTGTAGGGTATAGCCGCCGTAAGCAGGTACTTTACTATGGGAGTGTTAGGGGCGTGCATGTTTATTCGCATGGTCGAACGTACGCATTCGCCCGCCGTGCGAAATTTCGTAGCTCTGGATCAGGCCCATTGTGATTAGATGAGAGGAGGTATATTTGTTCCTTTGCAAATCTTATAAAATATTCTTGATTCTATAAGCTATAAAATAATTTGTTGAAAAAGAATCTTTTCGCTGGTCAAATAGGTGTAAAGTTGTGATTTTAAATATTCAATTTACATATCCTTGTTTCATAGTACAAATGTTTTCTGCTTACTCAAAACAAAGTAAATACTTCTAATTTAAACAGAATTTATTTTATTATTAAAACTGGTGTGAATTTACTCTGAGTCTTTTTTGCACTGTCACCTTTCTGCAATTCTGAAGTTTAAACATTTATCATATTACTTGGTTATCACACTGTTACATACTAGAGAATGTCAGCTAGAATCTGATTGGTTGCTATAGGCAACATATCCACTATTCCAAACCCACAGCTAAGTAAATCTGGCCCTAAGAGTTTTAGATCAAATATGGCAAAAATAAACAAGGCAAAATAAACATAAAATTTATTCTACAAAATGTTAGGAGAAATAACAGAAAATAATCATCTTTGTGGAAATTACTTCTTTGCTAGAGGCATAGCGGAAAACTTTGGATCATCCCACCAGACTAGCAATCTGGTCTTTGCGTGGAACCACCCTGAGCCTTTCTCTGATTCCATATTTAAAGACACTTTATCCAACTATCTCTCCTCCCCCTGGCAAGGAGAGGTGATTGGTCAGCAGGCTGTGACCTCAGTATGGGGCTGGTCTGAGATTCTGGGAACGACCCATCTGATTTTGATAACTGAAACCATAAAACTATATTTCTGTCTCTGAGTGGATGTACCACTTATACAAGTATAATATTCATATTCCTGGCTCTATGAGAGACGTATGGATACCAGACAGCAGGTACCTATTTTGTGTAAAAAACTAGTTAGTTCACACTGATATTTCCCATAGTGACCCAATTTCCCACATTTCAAGTATTGCTCATTAGCTCATTGTGCTTCACGCCCCTAAGAAATTAGGAGTTACCATTAGTACCTGAAATATAAGTTTTGCCCAAGCATTATATAAATATCCTGTGATCCTAGTTCATTTGATTGTGTAATAAATGTTCATTCCACAGGTTCACTGAGATGTTTACCCCCTGGGATGTTGCAGTCTCTTGTTTGCAAAGTTTTATTTGGAGGCCAGGTTAACGTGTGATTGTTATCTAACTATTTCTTTTTCTCTGACTGACTCTAGAGGGACATTTGACTATTCAACCAGACCCCTTGGGGTGACATATGTCCTAAGTAAATGTCTTTTGTTGTAGGACTAGCCATTTTTCATAATAGAGTGAAGTTTAAACATGTGAAATGATAACCCTACCAAATAATCCATATATGCCCCTGACAGGGTCTGTTTTGTCTTCTAGATTTTAAATGAATAATTGTGTATACAGAGGAAAATGTTCCAGTGGATATGTTATATGCATAAAGCCCGAGGGGCGAGATTGTAAGCAGATTAACCCTATAACCCATTCGCTTTGGTGATATTTTACACGATAATAAAATGTTATGTAATTGTATTAAATATACATAGGAGAAGGATTCAGTTGTTATGTTTTATGAGCTCTGAAGGAAGAACAACAGTACAGTACGGTGGATGGAGTGAGTGCATAAAACCCAAGAGGTGAAGAATGTAAGTACCAATATCCCATTGTTGGTCTCCCTTGAAAAAAAACTCTTTACGAGGGTCTCTCTCTGGATATACGTGTGCACAGAAATGAGAAAGTAAGCACTGAGGAGGGGAGTGCACAATCCTGTAACCCTATTCCTTTTTACAGAGTTCTGGGCCCTTAAGTGTCCAGAACCCTATCTTAAATTAACCACATGGGGCCAGATCCAGACCTCAGTACAAAAGCGTATTTACACTAGCCGCTGTTGTAAAATCACCTTTTTGTATGTACTGCACAAATGCGCGCGCCAGATGTTATGCAACATAACTCTGTTCGTACGTACCTTCAGCGTAAATATGAATGAAGTGGCGAGTCATCAATACGACACCCTGAAATACACTTTGTAGGCGGAGGGAGGCATTTAAATTGTGCAGTGTGGGCTTGGTTAGGCAGTTATGTCTGTCCGGACTCTACATACGAGCGCGGTTACGCTTGGA
Organism: Limnodynastes dumerilii; assembly: GCA_011038615.1. Lineage (NCBI taxonomy): Eukaryota > Metazoa > Chordata > Amphibia > Anura > Limnodynastidae > Limnodynastes > Limnodynastes dumerilii. Next base: position 3,535 of record WWET01004983.1, read on the forward strand.
AAAGTTAAGGTAGGGTTTGGTAGTCGTAAAATAGCTAAATTACGAGCAACCGATGTGAGTGCCCGGGGGAGTGATCGTGCTTAAGTGCACTTAGGTCTGGACCTGGCCCATGAATCTTTGTCTGTATGAATGGAGATCTCTGCGGAACTGCCTTTCTCAACACCAGGTACTTAATATTTATGCCCAATACAGGCGAGGTTTTGGTATGCGGAAATTAATTGGTGGACCCTTTTATGTCCGAACTGAACTTTTACAGAACTGCCGCACACATGCGCTGATGTTCCATGTCAAGGGGACTTATACATATGACTTGTGTAAGTTCCCTCCGCACCTAAATAAGAATCAGGCCCTCTGTTTTGTATATTTCATCCTTCAACAAGAAAGTTCACAAAGAAATAAAAGGGACGGAGACATCTTCAGAACATTTCCTTTTATAGAAGGACTAACAAGAGAACGTTTAAAAGGCAATAGAACATTATTTATTTGCTAAATACTAAGTTTTGTTTTCTTTAGATTGGGAATTATTGTCTTTACTATTTTTCCCTCAAAAATTTAATTGTTTAAAAAAAAACTGTATAAAAACATGTTACGTTTCATAAGGTGGATCCCATATATAAGCGCTTCTCAGGTCCTTTTGAAGTAATTTGGGGATTATAGGAGTCCCACAGTCAGTATTAGTTAGCGGCACATATAAGGGGCAAAGAGGTTTCCAATTTTCCTTTCTTATTACAACATTGATGTTTGACAGGATCATAAAATCCATTAAACAATGTTATCTTGCAAGCTAGCTGGCTAAATTTACCCTCTTACCAGGTCTGGTGTTACCCAGTATTGTTTAATGAATGTTCGCAATAAAAAAAAAAAAACAGTATGCAGTATATAAATGCTCCATCAAATAAATATATCAATATTATGGAGCTAATAAAGAGTACACACCAAAACAGGTGGATATGTACACATCAGCCAAATCAAGCTGAACTGCAAAGGAAGGGAGTTTATTTGATATGTTTTGCATGCAGGTAAAATCAGGGTTGCCGACTCGCCTGGAATATCCGGGAGACTCACGAAATTTCGGGCAGTTCTCCCGGTATCCCGGGAGAGCATACAAATCTCCCGCAAGTGATTTGAGGCCTGTGGTTTCATGAAAAGCACAGCCTCAAGTCCTGCCCCCCCTGCCTAGCATGGACTTGATGATGCAATTTGTGCCATCAAGCCCCATCCCGATCCCTATTACAGCTAAAAACGGATAAGTATTAGTCAGGGGGCGGTACTTAATGACGCGATTTGCATAAATTGCCTCATTAAGTCCCGCTCCCTGTATGCATCTATAGCTTCCCTCCGGGGTCTCGCGGAGGGAAGCTGTTAAAAGGTGACAACTATGGGGAAAATACTTTGCTTTTGCACACAAAGGACTTAATCTGATTTTTTGTGAGTGAGCTGTGAAGATCTTGAGATGAGTGAGGATACGTATGCAGGGCCAGATTAAACATTGGGTTAATGGGACTATAGTCCCAGGCCTCCATCTGAAATTAGGCCCCCCCACACTGCAGATCTCCAGGTCTTCCATTGAAGGGCATAAGGATAAAAGTCAGGGATTGACATCCTCCTCCAAAGCATATTATATACTGTGGGCCCTTAAAAATTTTAAGCCCCAGGCCCACATGGCCCTCAATCCAGCCCTGTATGTGTGTGGGTGCAGTCTTGTTGATGGCTTTATAGGTTAGCAAAAGGATTTTGTATTTGATTCTGTAGTATATCGGCAACTAATGCAGAGACTGACAAAGTGGACCAACTCTAGAAGAGCATTTTGCAAGAAAAATCATTGTAGCTGCTGCATGTAATATAAATATATAAAAATATTTTGGCACAGAAATAATGTAGATCAAGGTGTTTAGAAAAGCAGTGTAACTTCGAATTCCTACAAAAATGCTAATGTGGTTCACTGCTATTATGTGCCCATTTTCAACACATCGTATTCTAGCAGTGCAGCAGCGGCGGCAGTCACTTATCGACTGCTGCCAAGAAAACAGCGAGAAGAGAAGTAAAGAAGCGGCTACTCCAACAGCGACAGGTAAGATTTTACCCTAAACCTAACCCTTTCACTTATCCTAACCCTCCCCCATCTATTAGCCTAAGCTTAACCCTCCATTTCCTACAGCCTAACTATAACATTCCACTTCTATTAGCCTGACCTTATTCCTCCATCTTCCGCAGCTTAACCCTAACCTTCCCTTTCTGTTAGTCTAACATTAACCCTCCATATCCTGCAGTCTAACCCTAACCTTCCCTTTTATTAGCCTAATTCTAACTTTCACCAGGCTGTCACAGCCCATCACAAGCAGAGAACAATTTGCTACTTGGAATGGGGATTTTGTCGAAATAAGGGCCATTCTCTGTAAGCATACCTCCCAAAATTTGAGAATTGTAACGAGGGACAAAATTTTGTGGCCTGGTATAAAGGGGGTGTCTTGTACCACCAAGTGGCTTTCCCTTTTATAAATTCATCCATCCATATGTCTGCCTCTTATTAATAGGTCTGCCATCTATATGACTGCCCCCTATTATATGTCAAGACACCATATGTCTGCCCCTGTTTATATGTCCTACCTCCATATGTCTCCCCCTTATTATATGTCCAGCCTCCATGTCTTCCCCTTATTATATGTCCAGCCTCCATATAGCTCCCCCCTGTTTACATGTGCAGTTCCCATATGTCTGTCCCTTGATTATTTATTCTCTTACTTATCTTTGATGTCTTCTTCCTTCCTCTGTCTCTCCCTCTCTGCCTCTCTCTCTCTCTCTGTCTCTCTCGGTCACATGGTATGGCAGTATTGGAAATACAGGGCTCCTATGGGAGCACTATAGGATCACATCTGTTTTCTAGAATGATCGTGACTGTATAGGTTAGGTCACTTCCATTCACAGTAACAGATATGGTCCAACAGGGCCAGGGCCCCTGCTAGGGTGTTTGGTGCCCCCTGCAAACTTAAAATTTCGCCCTTCTTTAACAATTTAACACCAGTTACCATCCTAGATTATAGTAACCATCATAAAACACAATCTTGTAATCACAATAAAAGAAAGTAAATCATATTCACCATTATACAATACAGATCTTTGCTATTCAATTCCCACTTCATTTTAAAAACCACCACACCATACACAATACAGATTATAAATCTTATCATTCATGTCTTTCAAGCCTCCAAGTTTTTCCAATTCTTCCTGGCTCCCAGTATTCCTTTTCATATCTCTCCAGCTCCCAATATCCCCATCATGTGTCTCCAGCCCCCCGGTATTTCCAAATCATGGGCCTGATCCAGAAATACGCCTCGGAGTGAATTTACGCGTGGCTGAGACGTAAAATCGCTGTTTTGTATGCACTGCGCATGCGCACCATAGAAAATACGCACATTAACGTACTGTAATTGTGAACGTATGGGCCATTCACGTATGTGTCACGTAAATACTTACGTGTGGGCGTGCCGATTTTACGTTAGTCCAAATTACGTGTGAAATACGTGAAGTAGGCGGGGGGGTTGTATTTAAAGTGTACAGTATGGGCGTGCTTAGCTGCGTAAATTCGTTCAGCCCATACGTACATGTGTGTATGACTGTGGTTACGATGGAAAAAGTTAAGGTAGGGTTTGGAAAGCGTATCTTGACAAAATACGTCCGTGCAAGGGGTGTGCCGAGGGGAGTGTAACAAATTTACGCGCACGAAAATACGCTCCGCGAATAAACGTACGGCAAACGTAGTTCTGGATCTACCCCCATGTCACTCCAGCCCTCTATTATGTGTCTCCAGCCCCCCAGTTCACCATCATGTCTCTCCAGCCTCCCAGTATTTCCAATCATGTCTTATCAGCTCCTCACCATGTGTCTCCAGCCCTCCAATTTACCATCATGTCTCTCCAGCTCCCAATATCCCCATAATGTGTCTCCATCCCCCCAGTATTCCCAAATCATGTCTCTCCAGCCACCCATCTTGTGTCTCCAGCCACCCAGTTTACCATCATGTTTCTCCAGCATCCCAGTATTCCCAATCATTTCTCTCCAGACCTCCACCATGTGTTTCCAGCCCCCCCCCAGTTCCCCATCATCTCTCTTTAGCATCCCAGTATTCCACAGCATGTCTAAAGCCAGCGGGACAACAGTACAGTCTCCCAAAAGGGAGGTATGCTATAAGTACCCATTCCCAATAGTAATATTTGCAAAGTGAACCATTTCGGCACTTATACAGCCACAATTCAGATGTTGGCTGTATCAGTGTTGAAAATGACCAATTAGAGCAAACTCTAATTAGTACATTTCACCTCATCTCTTAAACTGGCCATACACTAGAGTGATTATTGGCCCAAACACACAATTATCGTGGATTGGGCCAAATATCGCGTGTGTGGGAAAGATTATTTTTTAATGCCGATAAAACGCTCCAAAAAACGCTAGGGTCCGATTATCTCATAGATCGAAATTCCTGATTGATAATCAGTCCCTAGCAGCAATTTTTGGAGGTGCCTAGTGTTCTGCAGTGCTCTACCCTCTCCCCCTATGTGTAAAATGACTGCTGGAAAGACAGTTAACACAGAGGGAGAGAGGGAAGAGCGCTGCAGAACCCCACACACTGACAGGCTGCTGCTGTGTCTTCTCTTCCTCTTTTTGGGTGTACAGCGCTGTGTGGTGCCGATATTGGGACCTTTCCCAAGGGTAAAATCGTCCCGTTTATCGGGAGCCACATCCTGGGAGCAATAATCACTCTAGTGTGTGGCCAGCTTTAGGACCTGATTCAGAGCTGTGCTTCTGTCTATTTTTCAGACGGAAGTGCAGCCATAACGTCTACTGCGCATGCCCAGATCGGGAGCACGCACAGAATCAGTCTGTGATCGCATCGGACTGGGCTGCGCCTGTGGAATGAAATTCAAATGAGAAAAGGGTCGCTTTTTTCATTTAAATATTGTTTCCACTGCGGTCCGGTGGCTGCTTAATAAGCCTTACGCTTCCACCATCTCTTGAGATGGTGTAAGTGTAGCTGCAGCTCACTGGAGCTGAGAAAAAGAACAAGTAATTAGTGAAAAAAAAAAAATAACCCCTTCCCCCTCCGCCGCAACCCGCAAGTGCTGAATATAAATAAAATAAAAACCCCCCCTGTCCCGCCACCCGCAATCGCTGAAAATAAATAAATACAGAACGGCCCGCCCGGGCATGCTGCCGCTAGTAGAACTACTACTGCAAGCATGCCCATGAATGACAAGGCATGATTGCGGTAGTAGTACTACTATCGGCAGCATGCCATGCCCCAAAAAGCGGTCCATGCCCATGCCATTAAAAAAAAAAATATATATATATATATATACATATATATATATATACTGTGCCCTTCAAAAAAAAATGTTAAACATCCCAAGTGCCACCCTATAATGTTAACGCGTCCCGTTCATTAAAAAAATTACAGTGCCCACAGAAAAAAAATTAAGATGTGCCCCTTCAAAATAAATAAATAAATAAATAAAAGCCAGGTCCTTGTCCCCTTCTTTTAAAAAATAAAAATAGTGGCCACATACTTTAAATAATAAAAAAAAGCGCTATGTGCCCCTTATATAAAAATATAAAAAAAATGCCCATAAAATGCCCACACAAATAAAAAAAATACCATACTTACCTGCTCTGATGGCTGGTCCAGTTTTGTAAGCTTTTAATCCGGGGAGGCCTTGCCAAAATAAAAAACAATATACAGTCGATGCACGCAGGACATCCCGACGCTAATGACAGGCCAACTGTTATTGGGGTATATTTATACCCTTTGGGCACTGTCACAATTATGGAGAGAACGAGAATTCAGTGTCAGAATTCTTGTTCTCTCGATAATTGTGGCAGTGCCCAAAGAGTATAAATATAAAATATTTTCAGCGCTTGCAGGTGGCGGGGCAGGCGGGAAAGGGGTTTTTATTTTTATTAACAAAACAAAAAGCTGTGTGGTCGGAGCACGTTTTAGCGGATGCGACTTCTGCATCCTCTAAAACTCTGAATCAGGTCCTTACTCTTTGAATATAACTGTGAAAACTCTAATTTTCCCTCATAACTCTATGAATTGCTGAATTATGTTATCTTACTTAACTTAAGCAAACCAGTATAGACTGTCTAAGCCTTAAGCTGTCTTCATATTTAATGCATATTTTCTAAGTACAGTTTTTACAGGTACTTTGATAATAATGTTATATAAAACTGGAAGCCTTATACAAGCGTTGAACAAGAGGAGAACAGGTAAAAACAGCTTATATGAAACATCTACTACAGGACAACATCCTCAACTGGACTGTGAGTCTTTTATCTCCTCACCTTGCATCAACACTGTGCAAAAGCTTGGACACACTACAGGACTCACAAATAATGCTTTTCAATTACTTTATTTAATCTTTACCATTGTCACTGTTTCCATTCCAGCCATATATTGTAAACCTTTAATAACACATTTTATTACCTCCATACTATATCATATTCCATTCCACCTGCAATGCTGATTTCACTGCTCTTCCTCATTTCCCTCCACACATTTATTATCTCTTTTCCACAGCTTTTACTACATCTCTTTCACATCACTCTATCTTTATTGGCCCAGCTCTATTAAACAGCCTACTAATTAACACATATGGGTTCGAATTTACTGAACTAGATTTAGTTAAAATCGCCAGCGAGTTGTAAAGCGCTGAATTTACTAATGTAAATTCAGGCTAAAATTGCTGGAAATTAGGTTTTGTGAAACTCGCCGTATAAAAATCGCTATGGCAAGTTTCAAAAGGCAGAGCATACAAATTGCTGTATACCACTATACAGTGGTTTGTAAAATCTGTGTCAACTTGCTTGTAACTCCGGCGAGAAAATAGAGGTGGGTGTGAGTGTCAATTTCCTTGAAATCGGCACTCGCACTGTAAAAAAATCCACCTTTAAAAAAAATTAAAAACCAAATAAATAATTACAACCCCTGCCACGGCAAACTATTAACCCTTAGCATGCTGTGGCATATGTTACTACAAGGCACATGCATGCCCATGTATTTCAGGGCATGCTGTGCCTTGTAGTACCATATGTGACAGCATGACAAGGGTTAATAGCATGCTGTCGCATACAGAATGTCCCCCCCTTACACTAAAAGTAAAACTACATAGCCCCGTTATAAAATAAAAACTAACAAATGTTCCCATAGGTCAAAAGATGAATGGTGGTCTCCCCGTATATGAAAAGATGAATGGTGCTCTACCATTTAACTCCCTACTGAACCCTCCTGTGCACAATCCACCAACCTCCATCAATGCCTTAGCTCTTACAATGTACTTTATGTGTTCTTGTCTTCTCTTCCTACTCTACTACCTGACCTCTTAATCCAGTACCCTCCCAAATTAGTCAATGTCTTTCTTCTTTGCTTATTCCAACCTTAACTACAATCTGTAATCTCTCTCTTAAGCCCGATATTTTCCCCACATCATTCAAGCATGCACTGATCACTCCAATTATGAAAACAAGAAAACTTAGACCCAAACTCTTCCTCAAATTATTGTCCAATTTCCCAGCTCCCATACCACTCAAAGCTGCTTGAAAGACTTGCCTACACTCGACTCACTTACTTTCTTTACTTACACAATCTTATAGATCCTCTCCAGTCAGGCCTTCATTCTCAAAATTCCACCGAGATAGCACTGACCAAGGTGGTCAATGATTTAATCAATGCTAAATTTAAATGTTATTACTCTCCTCTAATTCACCTGGATCTTTCTGCTGCTTTTGACACTGTTGACCATTTTCTTCTCATACAAAGCCCTTTCCTGGTTCTCCTTTCTAATTGCTCAGTGTTCGCTTTTCTGGATCTACATCTCCTGCCCTTCCACCATCTGTTGGAGTACCATAAGGCTCAGTATTGAGTCCATTACTCTTTTCTATCTATACATCTTCATTTGGACAACTTATAAAGTAATTTGGTTTTCAATATCATCTCTAGGCAGATGATACACCAATCTATCTATCTACCCCTGATTTATCACCAACCATGCTGGCCCACATAATTGAATGTCTTTCTGCCATTTCATCTTGCATATACTCTCGCCATCTCAAATTCAATCTTTCAAAAACAGATCTATTAATATTTCATCCTGCCAACAAAAGCTACCCACCCGGTCTCTCTATTTCTGTTGACAACACTGAAATATTCTCTACTTGTCAAGCTTGCTGCCTAGGTGTTACTCATGGCTTTGAACTATCGTTTGTGCCCAACATACAATCTGTTTCTAAATCCTGTTATATACACCTAAAATACATTGTGTTTGGAAATATCTCTCACAAGAAATTGCTAAAACTATCATTCATACATCTCCCACATTGATTACAGCAATGTTCTCCTTATTGGACTCCCACAATACAAAGTTACCCCTATATTTTCCAAAATGTTCAAATATAGCTAGTCCTCTCTGTCAATCTCTACACTGGTTGCCTGTTTATTACAGAATCAAATACAAAATCCTCTTACTAACCTATAAAGCCATAAACAACACTGTACCTGTGTCTCGGTCTGTGGTGGCAAGCGCCGCACTTACCTGACCACAAAACATCTGGCAGCAGCATCCCCACGATGTACCACTCTCCAGCCCTCCAGAGGTGTCATTTCCAGTGGTGGCAGCCTCCTGCAAAAGTCTCAGTTAAAGCATGTGTGCTTGTGTCTGGGATTAGGCATCTGCATCATTACCTCTCTGGTGCATGGGCGTCGTCATCTTGTCAGGTGATTCCCAGTAGCCACTCAGGTGCTCCTTTGCGCACACATGATTTCTCCAGCCAATCTGTGCACTGGGCGGGCTACTTAAACTCTGTGCACAGTCCATGCTGTGCCCAGATCAACTTGGTCTTCTAGGAACTACTTGTTCTACCAAGGTGCCTGGTTCTCCTGCATTGCTAGTATCCTGATCCATTGCCTGGTCTCAACCTGGTCCTGCCTGATCCATTGCCTGGTCTCAACCTGGTCCAGTCCGGTCCTGTCTGCAAGTCCAGTCCGGTCCTGTCTGCAAGTCCAGTCCGGTCCTGTCTGCAAGTCCAGTTCGGTCCTGTTTGCAACTCCAGTCCAGTCCTGTCTGCAACTCCACAACCGTTGGATATTTCCTCACCTGACACTATCCGGAATTACTTCACTGCATTCTATTATTTGTTCTGTATCTTGTGCAACTACCTTTTATTAAAACCACTAATTCCACTTCACTCCTGCTCGTCTGTCGTTTCCCTTGGAACCCGGGACAGGTCCCACAAAACCTCGCAGTTCGTGACAACCTGCATACATATCCTCACTTGTCTCAAGATATATCCCAACTCGCTCTCTCAGATCATCACAAGGAGGCTAATTCAGAGATGCACTTCCACCTTTTTTTAGGTGCAAGTGTACAGCTCGCCTAAACCATTTTTCAAAGTAAGGGTTGTCAATTAATTAAAAAAAATTTGCATGCAGGGAAAATACATCATATTTACACATAGAACTAAAATACTGCATAGTTTTATGGTTATTCTATAAAATAGAGTTGAGCTAAGAAAGTTCTCTCTCACCTCTTAATTTTAATTCTGGTTTTACAATTTAAATCTGCCTCCCCTGGCAATTCAACATGGTATTGCTCAGGTCTACACTTGCACTTGTAGAAAGGTGGAAGTGCAACTCTGAATCAGCCCCAAGATCTACAACTTTCTTCTGCATTCAGCATTCACTCTTCCTTGCCCCTTAAGACTATCCTCTACACTACAAACTTTCAAGTGCTCTCATAAAACTCACCTCTTCAAACAAGCTAATCAGATTCTTTAACCTCCTTAAGCTTTGTTTACCATATTAAAAACTTGCTTTCCACTTTGCCTTTCTATAACATTATTAACAACAAACCCGCACACTCTATCTTTCTATTCTAAAATTCCCTCATCTCTGCTTCTAACACTGCTGTGTGACTGGATCATACAGAGCACTAAAAGCACTTTTACCATACACCCTGGCTGGTCCATTGTGTGATTTATAGAACTTGCTCTTGTATATGAAACCCACTGTCCTAAAGAGTGAAAGCTTGTGAGCAGGTTCCTCTTACCCACCCAGTCTGTTTGTTACTACCCAGTCTTGTTTATACTAATTGTTAAAAATTGTAAAGCACTATGTAATTTGCTGGCACTATATAAAAACCTGTTAATAAATAAATAAATAAATTAGGACCGGCAACTGCATCCTAATTCTAATACCACTTAAACCTATCCACTTTAAATCTATACACTAAGACAGTCAAACTTGGCAGTCTTCCCTTAGCTATTAAATAGGAATACAAATATGTTAATGCAATGATTAGTAGCACAAGAATTAAGCTCCTCCCACTACAAAAGGTGCAGTAAAAGTCTTAAACAAACAAACAATAAGACCCTAAGATGCTAGGCCAAAATTATCACTCAGCCTAGGCACTCCCCTCGCTCGTATGTACTTTGGTCTTTTTACACTTGCCAAACCCTACCTTTACTTTTTAAAGTGTAACTACTGACGTATGTTAAGGCTCCACGTACTTAAGTGCCTAAGCACACCCATACTGCACGATTTAAATGCCTCATCCCACCTCCGAGGCACGCCAGCGGCTAGCGTAAAATCGCACACGTTCGTAGTTTAGGATCTGGTCCACTGTTTGTTTGTTTTTATTTATTCTTTTTTTTCTTCATGGAACTGCAGTTGTCAGTGGATGCCATAGTCACTTGTGGTTCTAAAAGTGCCACCATGTTCTGGAAACCAATGTGGACACTACACCAAGCTGGTGAATGTAGATGATCACACACCATTACTTTTCTATATTTATTTATTTATTTATTTATTTATTCATTTAATTATAACATTGTTTGCCACTTTAAAATACTCTACTTTAAACAATCCCCTAAAAAACATACTCACTATTCCCAGAGTATACCAGAAAAAATTAGAATGTGTTTAGGTTTAAAAGGGGGCACAGCATAAATATGGGGATGGCACATAAGTCCGGAAAGCGCATAAGGGATGAAAAATGTCCTTACTGTAAAATTAGTATACCTCCCACGCCGTATGTATCTTGCTTGGTCCCGTTGTCAGAAACACGATTCAGACCTGTACTTGAAGCGTGGTATGGGCATATGTTCATACACCAAATGGGGTCATTTTGTGCTACTTGCGAGCAGGAAAATAAGTGTTTTGCGTAAGTTTGGATCTGTTCCAGTGTTATTGGGGTAGATCCAGACCACAGTGCTTGTTATGTTTCATCGCATATTGTATTTACGCTAGCGTATGTTCAATCTACTCCCCTAGGCACTCCCCTCTGCTTGTACGTACTTTGGCCGTTTTACGATTCCCAAACCCTATGTTAACTTTTCAAAGCGTAAGTATTGACATATGTAATGGATTCACGTATGTAATGGCCTAACCCGGCCCATACTGTACGATTTAAATGCTTCCCTCCACCTACCAAACATAACTAGGGGTGTCGTATGGATGGACCCACCCCTTCGTTCAGAGTTACACTGATAGTACGTACGTTCAGAGTTACGTGGCGTAACATCTGCCGCGCACATGCGCAGTAAATACTAATGGCAGATTTTACGTCAGTGGCTAGCGTAAAATCGCTAACGTGCGTAGGTCTGGATCTGGGCCCTTATTTGTAACCAGTATCAGGGCTTTCTGTTATTGCTGAGAAAATAATTAAGTCTAAAATGCAACAGAAAGTAAAAGCAAATAACATTAAAATAATTATGGGAGAAAGAATAAAAATGATTTGCCAGTACTACCTGTATTTTTCAGGGATCGGTTGCAGTGTAAATACATTATATACACTAAAAAAAAACAAAAAACAACACAAGTGTTTTCAAAATATTCTTTCAGTATTCTTATATAATTAGTACAATAAAAATTTGAGCAATGTGTTGATTTGTGTTCCAGAATCGTTTTCATGAAACAATACATTCTTTTGTTTCTCTGTAATTAATCTCTCTGTGTTTTATGCCCCTAAGGTTCTGTCCTCTCTTCATTTTATTCTAATGCTCTATTAGCACAATGGGGCAGATCCTGAACTACGCATTTCTGCGAATTTACGTGTGGCAGACACGTAAATTCGCAGTTTTGATCGAACTGCGCATGCGCACCGCAGAAAATACGCACATTCGCGTAGCGTATTTTCAAACGTAAGGATAATTCACGTATTGCGAACGTAAGTAATTACGTGGGGGCGTGCCAAAATTACGTTAGCGAAATTACGTGTGGGCGTGCCAAAAATACGTTAGCGAAGATTACGTGCGAATTACGTGAAGTAGGCGGGGGGGGGTATTTAAAGTGTACAGTATGGGCGTGCTAAGCTGCGTACGTTCGCGTAGTCTGTACGCCCGTTAGCGGACGTAATGTGTTACGTATGGAAAAGTTAAGGTAGGGTTTGGGTAGCGTATTTTCACAAAATACGTCCGTGCAGGGGGTGTGTTAATGGTAGCGTAGCGAATTTACGTACGCGAAAATTCGCTACGCGAACAAACGTACTGCAAACGTTGTTCAGGATCTACCCCAATATCTGAATTGAGAATGACCTCTTTTTTTTAGATAAACATCTAGATCTGGAGGCTAAAACCCTGTGGTGGCAATAGTCATAATTTTAAATTTGACAACATATAGTCCCACTAAGCAGTCCAACATTCTCACATTGTTTAAACTTGCACACAGAGAAACTGACAGGAGGATATTATAACATCAGACACTTTTCTTCAGTACATGTAACTCAAGTCATATATGCACTCTACCTCACTCCTGAAATCGTGCTTCCTACCTGAAGGGCAAGATTAAAGCACAAAAGTATATCACGCAGGATGTCCTACACTTTGCACTCCGATCTGAAACATGGTCAATTTACAGTAAGGACATGCCAAGTCACGTGCACCCAATCCTGGTCAGAACGCGGAAGTATAATTAAAATTTTCTCATAGAGAGGATAATTTTGTGTCATCACTGGTCAGCCCTAATTGATTCAACCACACAAATGAATTATAGAGTGTGGCTTTTTGGTTTTCAAAATCTTCAGTTAATTAATCCCTTGATATTTTTGTGTCAATTCACTTTATTATTATGGTGTTTTTTTATATTTCACTGGCATTCTGTGAGCTACTCTGTGTTAACCAGTGATTAGGTTATGAAGCCAGAATGGATTTTTAATTTATATAAATAATAAACGTTAAGTCTTAATATTTATTACCCCATATTTAAGGCCACATTGATAATGACTAATTGAGTGTGCCCCATTATACTAATTTTCCCCCTTGTATTGAGTGAGGGGGGGGGGTGCACCGAAGGAATAGGGACAATCATATAAATATAAATATAGCTAAATATTAGAATTTTCTCATAAGGAGGATAATGTATGGATACATTTCCCTTTCCATATTTAGCATCATCACTGTCCAGGCCTCATTGGTTCAACCATATAAATTAATTATTGAGTGTGGCTCTTCTTTGGTTTTCTAAATATTCAGAACTTTTTGCACACACTGCAGGACATGTTAAAGTCAGGGGTGAATTTAGTACCCTTGTGCTTGACTGTTGTACAGCAAAATAAATTAAACAGATATGGAATCGCTGCTATTGTGTTGTATGTTTGTTTTTGTTTTTTTTCTTAATTACAGTAAAAAAAATTATATTTTATTGCACAGAAAAATAATTTTCTTATTGCATTAGTGAATAAACACTATAGCTGACATTTGCATTCTATTGATAACAGATTATAAACACCTTCTTCTACCCTGCAGTTGCAGAATGTAATTGGACACATATAGCAGCAGAGAGCTTTGTGCCCCTATGCTATATGCTATCACTGAACTAGCAAACTGTCAGTTACATCAGGATGCCCTACAGTTTGGAGGGCCAATAGGCGGGATCCAGACCTAAGTGCTTGTTACGTTTCATTGCGAAGCGTATTTACGCTAGTGTATTTTCTATGCACTCCCCTCGTAACTACTGACATACGTGAAGGCTACACATACGTAAGTGCCTAAGCACGCCCATAGTGCACGATTTAAATGCCTCACCCCTCCTCCGAAGCGTAATTACAGGTGTGGTATGGATGTCACGCCCCTTCGTTCATAGTTATGCTGTTGATACGTGGCTGGTACGTATGTTCAGAGTTATGTGGCATAACATCTGTCGCACACATGCGCAGTAAATACTAATGGGTGATTTTACGTCAGCGGCTAGCGTAAAATCGGTCGCGTACGTAGTTTAGGATCTGGCCCAATGTCCTTAATGCTGTACTGCCACTCTCGGTCTAGCACTGTTTAATAGGGATGCCATCCTGGGTTTGCCCCACCCATCATTATTCACAAAATTACATCACTAAGTATGTTTACATTACATTACCTTCTATTTAGAGGAATAAACCAAAGCCAGTGACGTTATTAACGGGCCATGACTGCATTTCCATATTGATATGTTAAGCATCGTAAAAGATCTTTTTGTTTGTTCACATGAGTGAACACTTGTAATATGAGGTAATGCTTCAGCATAAAAGTTATTGCATTGTGATGACATGTAAGAAATCTTCCATTCTAATGACTATCTTCCCTCTTCATCTTCAGTTTACTATATATTAGTTTATTTTACTTCAGAAAACCACACGAAGCACCATCAATGTCAGAGCCCTCGAGTCATCATGACACAACTTGTTTCAAAGCACTTGTTTTATTATCTAGCCGTCCTCTGTAATTTTCTATTTTAGGCTCCGAGTGGCACCCTGCAATATTACAGACAGACGGTCTCCATGACAACAGACACATCCTTAATGTTATTATGAAACTGAGGTGTATTATTATTATTTGTTGTGTTTGAAAATACTGGGTGATCCAGAGTTAGGAGTAACTGCACCAAAAGGTGCTAATATGCAGCCGAATAGACTATGTTGCAATGTAAGGGGTGCAAATTCAATTAATATCTATGCATGCTGGGTAAATACTGACTGATTTTCCTTTTTGCACACAAATACTGAAAAAGTTTTATTTTTAAACTCTAATCTACAGCTAAGGTGCAGCTATGCTCTTTATTTGCTTACTTGTATCTCTGGATCAATCCCACTGTCTCAATACATTTTTATTATTTGTTTGTTTCACTTATACTGTTTCTTCCCTTTAAACGTACATGAAGAAATGTGCAGGTCTTCCTTTAAGTATTCCTGAACTTAACATCTAAAGAGAAGGCATGCAACATATATAGAAGAGCTGACACATACTGTATGTTAGTGCTTTAATTATATATACCATTAGCATACCTTGTGACACTGGAGTAATGGGATCAGTGACAGGAGGTGTGTATCATTCTTTAAGGGGGCATGAAAATGCTATGCATCCCCTTAATCCCATCCACTCTGTTTAAGATTGCTGTTCAGTGTTGCTATGCATGACATACGCACAGGGACTGCTCTGCCAATATAAGGAGAGTTGGAATATAAGGAGTAGGTAGCACAAGAGACCGATGCAGAGATTGTTGCAAACCTTGAAAGCAATTGTTTTCTTTCAAAGCACTCACAGTGTAAAATCAAAGCAGAAACTCTAAACAGATTGGCAAACATACAACCTGCATCAATTCCAGAGTATTCCATTTCTATAAACATGATCAGTACGGTATTTTTTATTATTATTATTTTATTTAATTTAAATTTGGTTCTTGTTTTTATTTGTAATGATTTTACCCTGCATAGCCATATTTGCATGTGTTTGTGCTGCTGCACACTTATGAATAACATGGAGCCTCTCTACCACTTTGAAGTGCTGAGGAGAGGCCTGAAAATGTTCAAGATATTTATTAAGCAGCCATAGCTTGTTTTATAAACAGATTAGATAAAACAAGCACAAGTCCTGCATTCCAGGTAAAGGGCTGCCAAATTCTAAAATACAAGTTTATTCAATAAGAAAATTTGAAAATGTATCTTGAAATGAAATGTTAACAAAGGGAAAACTACATCTCAAAACCCAAGGACCTAGGGCTGGATACAGACTTAAGTAAGTTCTCGAAATTAGTTACCCCTGGGCTAAGCCATGTTAATTGCAGGGTGAGTCAAGTTAATTATATTCTTTGCATGTAGGGATATATCCATACCTCCCAACATTTGAAAATTGAAAAGAGGGACAAAATTTTAACGGCAGGTTAGAGGGGGTGTGTCATGTACCACCCAGTGGGTGTGTCTTGCACCACCCAGAGGTGTCTGCCCCTTATCATATGCCCAGATCCATATGTCTGGCCCTTTTTATATGTCCAGATTCCGTATGTATGCCCGTTTATATGTCTAGTTTCCATATTGTCAGATCTTTTTTATATGTCCAGTCTCCATATTATCAGTCCCTTTTTATATGTCCAACCTCCATATTATTTGTCCCTTATTACTTGACCAGCCTACATATATCTGCCCCTGCTTCTATGTCCAGCCTACATATATCTGCCCCTGTTTCTGTGTCCAACCTCCATATTCCTGCTCACGTTTTATTGTCCAGCCTCCATATTTCTGTCCCTCTTGTCCAGCCTCCATATTTCTGCCCCTCTTGTTCAGCCTCCATATTTCTGCCCCTTATTATATGCCCAAACTCCATATTATTTGCCCCTTATTACTTGTCCAGCCTACATATATCTGCCCCTGCTTCTATGTCCAGCCTACATATATCTGCCCCTGTTTCTGTGTGCAGCCTCTGTCACGGCTAGAGGTTTTTGTGAATCTGTGTCGGGAACCAGGGGAGTAATTGGACGAGCTGGTGTGAATTGAAAGCAAGCGGGTTAAATGTAAGTTTGTCGCATGGGATACAAAGCAATGAGCAAAGGTTGTATTAGGGAAGGAAATGTCCAATGGCAGTGAAGTAGGACCGGCTATGCCGGAGTGAGGTAGTAATTCCGGAAGTCCGAATAATAGTACGCTGAATTGGCGTATTAATGTGTGCCGAGTTGGCGTGACGAGATGCGCCTGATTGGCGTGATGAGGTGCGCCTGATTGGCGTGATGAGGTGCGCCGTGTGGCGTGACAAGGTGTGCCGGATTGGCGTGATGAGGTGCACCGGATTGGCGTGACGAGGTGAGCTGGTTTGGCGTGATGAGGTGCGCCGGGTTGGCGTGACGAGGTCAGGATCACCAGGACTGGACCAGGATCAGACTAAGGCTCAGGATCACCAGGACTGGATCAGGATCAGGCTCAGGCTCAGGATCACCAGGACTAGATCAGGATCAGGCTCAGGCTCAGGATCACCAGGACTAGATCAGGATCAGGCTCAGGCTCAGGATCACCAGGACTAGATCAGGATCAGGCTCAGGCTCAGGATCACCAGGACTAGATCAGGATCAGGCTCAGGCTCAGGATCACCAGGACTAGATCAGGATCAGGCTCAGGCTCAGGATCACCAGGACTAGATCAGGATCAGGCTCAGGATCAGGATCAACAGGACTGGATCAGGATCAGGCTCAGGATCACCAGGACTGGATCAGGATCAGGCTCAGGCTCAGGATCACCAGGACTAGATCAGGATCAGAAGTTTACCAGGACTGGATCAGGATCAGAGGCTTAACAGGACTGGATCAGGATCAGAGGCACATGTTCTATGCAAGATGGGATGGCGGCGCCCACGGTCCGGAGCTTCGGGGGGCGCTGGGTGCCAAAACTCCACGTGGGACGCCGACAGGGGAACTGTGCTGCAAGTGGTGAGTATAGAAGCTGTCACTGTACTGGTGACAGCCTCCGACGACCAGGGATGCGGGACCGCCGAGGGGAGAACGTTGCAGGTCGACCGTGGAGTGGGTAAGTGCAGCGTCTGCCGCGAATGTTCGTGACAGTACCCCCTCCTTTAAGGGTGGCCTCTGGACGCCCAATCAAAATCTTGGCAGGATGCTTGCCAAGAAATGGTTTAATTAATCTGGGTGCACTGATGTCAGAGGCACGGATCCAGGCTCGTTCCTCAGGGCCGAATCCCTTCCAGTCCACTAGGTATTCAAGATGGCCATGGCAGACTCGTGAATCTACAATCTCTTTGATTTCGAATTCGTCCTCCTGAGCTCAAGTGATTCGAGAAGGTTTTCTTAGAGGTGCTGAAAACCTGTTGATCACAAGTGGTTTGAGCAGGGACACATGAAAAGAGTTGGGGATTTGAAGGTGAGGAGGAAGGTCCAACTTGTAGGCCACGATTTTGAAAGGACCCAAAATTAAAAACCTAGCGAACTTCATGGATGGTACCTTGAGGTGAAGGTTTTTTGAAGCCAGCCATACCCGGTCCCCTGGGTGAAGTGGGGGAATGGCACTTCTTTTGCTATCAGCACAAATTTTGTACCTTTTAAAGGCTTTCAGAAGTGCAGTTCTCACCTTCTTCCATATTCCTGCAAAGTTTTCCAAAGTTGTTACGGAAGCGGGCACTGAAGAAGCTGGGAGTAGAGAGAAGGGTGGAACCCTGGGATGATATCCGTAATTCACCTTAAAGGGAGTGTTGTCCAGGGATTCGTGATAGTGCTGATTATGGGAGAATTCTGCCCATGGTAGGAGGGTCACCCAATCATCCTGGGACGAGGAGACGTACAGATGGATGAAGGTCTCCAGATCCTGATTAACTTGTTCAGTCTGCCCGTTCGTCTGTGGGTGGTAGGTGGTGGAAAACTTCAAATTGATCTGAAGGCTTTTGCAGAGTGCTCGCCAGAAATGAACCGTAAACTGGACCCTTCTGTCTGATATAATTTCCTCTGGACATCCATGAAGACGAAAGATGTGAGAGATGAACAATTGGGCTAGGACTGGTGCAGACGGAAGACCTTTGAGTGGTAGCAACTGAGACAGGATTCAAGATGAAGTGATCTTCTTTCTCCTCAGAACCATCCGGTGAGAATAGCCTTGATAAGGCATCTGCCTTGCGATTCTTGCTTCCCGGGCGAAAACGAAGCTGAAGATTGAACCATGCGAAAAAAAGAGACCACCGGGCTTGACGTGGATTGATGCATTGAGCGGTCTTGAAGTAGAGCAGGTTCTTGTGGTCGGTGAAGACTGTAACAGGATGAGCTGCTCCTTCAAGTAGATACCGCCATTCCTCCAAAGCAAGTTTCATCACAAAGGTTTTACCAACAGGAACAGAGTGAGTGGTAGCAACTGAGACAGGATTCAAGATGAAGTGATCTTCTTTCTCCTCAGAACCATCTGGTGAGAACAGCCTTGATAAGGCATCTGCCTTGCGATTCTTGCTTCCCGGGCAAAACAAAGCTGAAGATTGAACCGTGCGAAAAAAAAGAGACCACCGAGCTTGACATGGATTGATACATTGAGCAGTCTTGAAGTAGAGCAGGTTCTTGTGGTCGGTGAAGATTATAACAGGATGAGTTGCTCCTTCAAGTAGATACCGCCATTCCTCCAATGCAAGTTTCATGGCGAGAAGTTCTTTCTCTCCGATAGCATAGTTCCTCTCGGCTGGGAGTAACTTCCTGGAGAAGAAACTGCAGGGATGGATTTGGCCGTCAGAGAACTTCTGTGACAAAACGGCTTTGGTACCTTCAGAGGAAGCGTCTACTTCCAAAAAGAAAGGTAGAGTGACATCTGGTTGTCGGAGCACTGGAGCTGAAACAAAGGCCTCCTTCAGCCACTGGAATGCCTGTTGGCTCTCTACAGGCCATTTCGCAGTGTTGGAGCCTTTGCGGGTCAAAGATGTGATAGGAGCGAGGATGGTAGAGTAGTCTCGTACAAATCATCTATAGAAATTTGCAAACCCAATGAAACTTTGAATGCCCCTCAAGGTGGTAGGTTGAGGCCAGTCCAAAATGGCTTGTACTTTAGAGTACCGGAGAGAATGAAACCAAGGAAAGGGATGCTGTCGGTCTCAAATGTACATTTCTCCAGCTTGCAGAACAGATGGTTTTTCCGTAGACAGGACAGTACCTCTTGTACCATGGTGCGGTGGGTAGTCAGGTCCTGAGAAAAGATCAGAATGTCGTCCAAATACACTATCACCGATTTGTTCAGAAGGTTTCGGAATATTTCATTAACAAAGCCCTGGAAGACAGTGGGGGCATTGCTTAGGACAGCGGGGGCATTGCTTAGGCCAAAGGGCATCACAAGGTATTCATAATGACCATCCTGTGTGTTGAAAGCTGTCTTCCATTCATCACCACTTCTGATTCTGATCAAATTGTATGCTCCTCTCAGGTCAAGTTTGGTAAATACCGTAGAGCCCTTGATACGATCAAACACTTCCGAGATCAACAACAGGGGATATCGATTTTTGATCGTTGTGTTGTTTAGGCCACAGTAGTCGATGCAGGGACGAAGGCCTCCGTCCTTCTTTTTAACATAAAAGAATCCCGCACTAGCCGGGGAAGAAGAGGGGCGGATGAAATCTCTGGCAAGACTGTCTCGAATGTACTCAGTCATCGCTTGGGTCTCAGGAAGTGATAACGGATAAGTTCTCCCCCTGGGGGGCGTAGTACCAGGTAGCAAATCAATAGGACAGTCCCAAGGACAATGGGGTGGTAAGATTTCTGCAGCTTTTTTACTGAAGACATCCCGAAAGTCCTGATAGTGAATAGGAATGTCAGGATTGGAGGCAGGCTTGGCGTGGCGTTGTGGAACCACTCGAGACAGACAATTCTGGAAACACTGTTCTCCCCAACAAATAATTTGAGAAGATAACCAGTCTATGTGGGGATTATGAGTTTGTAGCCAAGGTAATCCCAGTATGATGGGAAGACTGGCTGATTAGAGAACTAAAAACTGGATGGTCTCCTCGTGAAGGATTCCTGTCCGGAAATTGATAGGAGCCGTTCGGTGAGTGATAGTTCCACCGGGAATTCGGCTTCCATCTACTGCCATGAGGTAGGTTGGCATGGCGATTTTCTCAGTTGCAATCCCAAGCTTCTCAATGATGTGGTTGCAAATAAAATTTTCGGAAGCTCCGGAATCAACGCGAAGGGTCAACGGGGG
>WWET01004983.1:24762-41343 GCA_011038615.1 Limnodynastes dumerilii
ATCCTGGGGCGAGAAGACACAGTGACCTTTGGACGAGAAGCCTCCCTCCTTTCAGAAGCCCTTTCACGACAACGAACGTCTACCCGGATGCATGTAGTTATCAAGTCGTTAAGGGAACTAGGCAGTTGGGAGGAGATTAGATTGTCCTTGATGCGGTCGGCAAGACCGTTCCAGAAGACAGATATCAAAAGCGTCTTCACCCCAGGTTAGCTCAGAGGCAAGTGTCCGAAATTGAACCACATATTGTCCAACAGTAAGTTCTCGTTGGCGGAGACGTAAGATGTCAGTGGTAGCTGAGGTAGAATGACCAGGCGTGTCGAAAATAATCCGGAAAGTTTCCAGGAATTCTTTCAAATTGTCCAGAAGGGGATCACCTTTTTCAAGAAGTGGAGATACCCAGTTCAAGGCTTGGCCAGAGAGTAGCGAAATGATGTACGCTATTTTAATTTTATCAGAACGAAAGTTCTCAGGTTGGAGTTCAAAGTGCAACATGCATAAGTTCAGAAATCCCCGACATGACTTTGGATCACCGTCATCTTTAGCGGGAGTAGACAAGGACATTTTTGGACCACTTGAAGCAGAAGCTGAATCAGGAGTTTGGTTCTGATGTATCACTGCGATTGACCAATTCATGTAAGCAGGATACTACTTGACCAATTGTAGCTCCCTGTCGCTCAAGTTTCTCTGCCAGGGTAGGCAGTATCCCTTGGTGGTTTTTCCCGATAGGATTGACAGAACCAGAACAAACTGTCACGGCTAGAGGTTTTTGTGAATCCGTGTCGGGAACCAGGGGAGTAATTGGACGAGCTGGTGTGAATTGAAAGCAAGCGGGTTTAATGTAAGTTTGTCGCATGGGATACAGAGCAATGAACAATGGTTGTATTAGGGAAGGAAATGTCCAATGGCAGTGAAGTAGGACCGGCTATGCCGGAGTGAGGTAGTAATACCGGAAGTCCGAATAATAGTACGCCGGATTGGCGTATTAAGGTGCGCCGCGTTGGCGTGATGAGATGCGCCTGATTGGCGTGACGAGGTGCTCCGGGTTGGCTTGACGAGGTGCGCCGGGTTGGCTTGACGAGGTGCGCTGGATTGACGCGACGAGGTGCGCCGGATTGGCATGACGAGGTGCGCCGGTTTGGTATGACGAGGTGCGCTGGTTTGGCGTGACGAGGTGCGCCGGTTTGGCGTGACGAGGTCAGGATCACCAAGACTGGATCAGGATCAGGCTCAGGCTCAGGATCACCAGGACTGGATCAGGCTCAGGCTCAGGATCACCAGGACTGGATCAGGATCAGGACCAGGATCACCAGGACTGGATCAGGATCAGGCTCAGGATCACCAGAACTGGATCAGGATCAGAGGTTTACCAGGACTGGATCAGGATCAGAGGTTTACCAGGACTGGATCAGGATCAGAGGTTTACCAAGACCACAGGAATACTCCAGGAACACAGGCAGCCAGAAATCATTGGTGGCTCAGAGTCACATGTTTTATGCAAGATAGTGGCGCCCACGGTCCGGAGCTCCGGGACGCTGGACGCCAAAACTCCACATGGGACGCCGACAGGGGAACTGTGCTGCAAGTGGTGAGTATAGAGGCTGTCACTGTACTGGTGACAGCCTCCGACGGCCAGGGATGTGGGACCGCCGAGGGGAGAACGTTGCAGGTTGACCGTGGAGCGGGTAAGTGTGGCGTCTGCCAGCCTCCATATTTCTGCCCGTCTTGTCCAATCTCCATATTTCTATCCCTTTTGTCCAGCCTCCATATTTATGCCCCACTGTGCCAGCCTCCATAGTTCTGCCCCTCTTGTTCAGCCTCCATAGTTCTGCCCCTCTTGTTCAGCCTCCATAAATCTGCCCCCCTTGTTCAGCCTTCATAGTTCTGCCTCTCTTGTTCAGCCTCCATAGTTCTGCCCCTTTTTGTTCAGCCTCCATAGTTCTGCCTCTTTTGTTAAGCCTCCATATTTATGCCCCTCTTGTTCAGCCTCCATATTTATGCCCCTCTTATTGTCTTTCTTACCTTGTCTCTCTGCTTCCTTACTCCGCGGTGCTCCCACGCTTTCTGTCCCTCTTCCGGTGGTCACGTGTCCACATAAGCAGCGCTGGTTACACAGTGTGACCAAATCTGTTTCTATGAATGACAGTGACTGTCACTGTCATTCACAGAAAAAATTCACAGAGTCTGATTTGGTCATACAGGGCTCCCGTAAGAGCCCTGTATTACTGATACTGCCGATGTGTCAAAACAAAAAAAACCCTTTGTCCCGAGAGTCTCTTTTCCCGGGACAAGGTGTCAAGCGGGCGGGACAGAGGGACAGTCTCCCAAAAGCGGGACTGTGCCGCTTGAATCGGGACCATTGGGAGGTATGTATATCTTTGAATTGCTTACTGCACACAGATACTGACCAGCTTTACTATCACACTGTTATTTAGACTTGGGATAGAAAACATCACCTCTCAACCCTAATACTATTTGCAACAGATGAAATATGATTCCCCTGCAAGCAACATGGTATAGCCCAGGAGTAACTAATTTCAAGCACTTATTTAAGTCTAGATCCAGACCCTAATTTCTTGCACATACAAAGAGATGCTTACACACATGTAACTATATATGACAGAATCTGTAAAATCCATCTATGTCCCATAAGAATATCTTCTTCTGCTGTGTGCCCTGCTCATCTCTACAATTTCCAGCAAGTGCTGCCCTTGTAAAATAGAGCAGCGCCCATCACCAACAGGCATAAAGTAAATTAATAGGTTCTTTAGGTGTTCAATCACTAAATACTGATTACATGTGTAATGTGTACTATAAAAACATCGATCATGACACCTTCCTCTGCTGACTTTCACCACTACAGTACCTGGTGTAGGACGGCCATTGTGAATCTGAAATGCAGTGGCGCATCCAGATTGAAAATTGAAGAAAAAAATGTTAAAATGTGCAAAAAAAGTAATATTTCGGAAAAGGGGCATGGCTTCGCTAGTGCCCATGTGGGGTAGACTGTCATGGAGGATGATTGTCCTGGCCTGTGCTGCAATAGGAAAGCAGGTGAGGCTGGTAAATGTGTCACAACATATTCAACAGTGTTTATGCACTGACACGCTCTGGTCCATTGTGTAATGTGTTCCACTAATGCATTGTATACTGCTATTGCAATTAGATCTGTTCCTGCAATATAAAATTACTATTTTAATGTGTAAAAGAAGGAAATTATAAATTACTTAAAAATATCAAAAACAGGACTTGTTACAGACAATAACAACACAATTCCTTAATGTAGATTTATTTTATTTGTATTATATTTAAATCTACATGATAAACTTCCTGCTTTCACAAAGAACGTTAATGGACGTCTTAGATATTTGTCAGACAGTACGACCATATTATCAGTATTATCATTTTACATATTCATATTAATTAGCTCTTTACAATTTTAAACAGTACTTCAACCTCTGTCGCATTACAGTCTAATTCCCTAACACCCACGCTCACAGTGGGGGCGAGGTTGGAGCAGAGCTTGAACGGGGCAGAGCTTATTTGTCCTGTTTTCGGGCTCTAAAATGTTGGGAGATATGCTAATATACCCCACATGTATTACACATGTTGGAAACCCCTCTTTCAAAATCCTGCGTTTGCCACTGAAATGATTCATAATTGAATAACGTGAGTCCAGTACAGCAATCCAATAGAAATCTTCACTGTCAAACACTGTCCCACAGCACATATTATGCTGTTCGGAGCAGTGCTGAAAGTTGGACATCAGGGATCCTAATCAGAGTCAAGATATAGCAGCATTAGTGTGTAAGTGTATTTGCAGTCATTGGAGTCTTCCTATCCTTCTTTGCCATCACTTAAGTAAGTGGGAAATCAGCTTTCTTTTTAGCTTGTTGTTGAGGCATATGAGTGATCCATAGTAAAGTTATACATCCTTTCGGTTTTCTCTTGTCCTAAGTTGTTGATACAATGTTATCAGTTGTGTAAGGGAATGGGGGTCACTGCTGAGAATGGCCCTTTTTGGCAATTAATGGCTTCTGCCTCGCACTAAACCTCCCCTTCCATTACCCTAACCCTAACCCTCCCCTTTCATTACTCTAACCCTCCCTTCCCCACAGCCTGACCCTCTAAGACTCCCTTACCCACAGCCTAACCCTAAAACTCCCCATAGACTCCTAACCCTAAAACTCCCCATAGACTCCCCTGTAACACTCATTTGTCCCTCGGGTTTGCGGTGGTGCAACATGACCTGTGGCAGCAGTGTCTGAACGAATGGGTAAGTATGCTGAACAGCATGGGTAACCATTCATTAATAAAATGTTCCCATTTGTGCTATTTTCAGAGTTTCAAGGTGGTGACTGAATCCGTTTAAAGGTTTCATGGGTAGATGAAAGTTTGCAGTTGAGCCTCATAAACCCCATAGCACCCTTATTGCCACTAATAACCTCCTTTCTTTCGTGCTCCAAGCATGCACAGGTAAAGAGGACTGATGGCCAACAGAACTTCTGGATATAGTAATGAAATAGTTGCTATTTATTATAGGAGCAAAATATTAAGCTTGTGTCCCTCTGGATGTTACATTTTCAGCAATGTACTACATTTTAATTAACTCCCAACAGGGCTGCCATCAGAAATTGTAGGACCCGGGACAAAATATGCATGTGTCCGATACAGTTACACACAGGAAAAAATCTCCTCATGCACCAAATAAAATCCATATGTCCCCTCCGTCCCTATTAAGATAACTAAATGCTTACTTAGTTATCTTAAAAGAGAAGCCCCCGTCCGTCAAGTTTAAAAATTAAAATATGCATGTCCTTCCTACTAACCTAATCTAAATACACATGCCTGTCTTGATAAAATCCTAGTGTAACATCTGTCCCCATTCTGTGCTGTATGCGTCCCCCTTCACCTAATTATGTTAAATGCCTGAATGATGTGTAGTGTATGTAAAAAAATGCATAGAAATATGCTTACAACAAAGAATGATCAATAACAGTTTTTAATAACTTTCCATTCTACTCACAGTTTGCAGTCATCTAGGTTGACGGGCGCAGATCAGCTGCACGGCTGGATGGCTGGACGGCAGGTACGCGCTCCTCTTCTGTCTGTGTGTTCCCGGCGAATGACATATGTCATGCCAGGGGCCACATTTATAACCTCTGGCACGCCATTACGTCATTCCGTGGTTATATAATAATAATAATAATTTTATATCTGATGTGTGTTCATGTGTTTATATATATCTGACAGGTGTATGCATGTTAATGTTATATATACCCCCCAAAATCCCCTTCATGTGTCTCCAGTCTCCCCCCTCCAATACTCCAATCATATGCAGCACCACCACCCCCAGGATTCCCATCATAATGCTCCACCAGCCCACATTATGTAAGTAAAAAAACATACCTCATCTCTTCCTCCGCGGCGCGCTCTCTCCTGCTGCATCCAGCAGTCCGACGACGTTCCGCCCCATGTGATGATGTCACACGTCGTGACATCATCACACACAGCACCGCGGACCTTCGGCGCTACATTGCAGAGGTCTGGTGCGCATTGCATTCAGATCTCTGCCAACAAATAAAGTATATGTGGCCATTTTTGTCCTAGTGTCCTGGGCAGGACAGAGAGGAGGTCTGGGGCTATCCCGGGCCCCCTCTCTGTCCGGGACCGGGACACTAGGACCGGGTGTCCCCTCCTGATGGCGGCCCTGCCTCCCAAAATAACATTACTCTTGTGGAACATCAAAATAATACATGTACTCTGTGATTCACGTTTAAAAAATAAGCATAATGATTTTTGCTCTTCTCATTCGAGTTATCACATGTCAGAAGCATTTAGACTGCAGACAGGTCTCGCAGACATGGCAGATGTCAAGGCCCAAGGCTTGGTTCATGAAATTATTTAAGAATGTAAATGTGTGTGTGCGTGTGTGTGTGTGTGTGTGTGTGTGTTTGTGTGAAGTAAGGTGCAACCATTAATGAAAAGCACAATCTAAAGTGAACACCTGACAGTGTTTCTTGACTCCCGTTTTGGAGGGACACATACTGAAATTAAGGACAACTCTGTATACAGTATGTCCTCTTGTATTTTCTTTTCTTTTTATCATTTTATCATTTCTACAGCATATCTATAAGTTCTATATATAAGTTTCCTAGCAACTGATGGTTCAATCATCTTATGCTCAAAACATTAATTAACTGAAAAAGTAAACTCAAAGTCATATGTATAGGAAATTTAAAAGGCCACAAGTAACATATCTGTAATATAGTAACAGTTGATTAGGTTAAAAAAAAAAGACACTAGTCCATCAAGTTTAACCTATTATAGATCTCCTGCGATCTCTTATTTTATAACTGAAATTAATCCACCTGAATCCAGCGCCAATCTGTTTCAATCTGGCGCCAATCAGTCCTAATTCTCCCTGGGTCCACTTAACGGTTATAACCTGAATACCCTTTTCTGCAAAAAAATGAAGTCTAACCTTTACTTGAACATTTGCATTGAATCTGCCTTCACAACCTTCCCTGGCAGTAAATTCCATATATTGATCAGATCCCTCCAATTAATTTGCTACCAGATCCAATCACACATATATTGAAAGTCTTTATCTGGCCTAATGTGTCCATTTGCAGAGACAACTCTTTCTTAACACATAGGGCTGGATCCAGACTTAAGTAAGTGCTTGAACTTAGTTACTCCTGGGCTAAACCATGTTGATTGCAGGGGGAGTCAAGTTAATTGTATTCTTTGCATGCAGGGATAATGAAGTCTGGATCCAGCCCATACTGTATATATTGTCATATTTTTCCATCCCCACCAAGGAAAAACACGCTGAATGCATTTTATCATTTTATAGTATGACTTTTTATATTCTTGGATAATGCATAAAAGGATTGTATTATTCTATACATGAAACGGTGTTTGAGCCCTTTGTTTTGATACATTCATTGGGGTAGATCCAGAACTCCGCTTGCAATCCATTTACTAGCGTAGCGTATTTACGCATGCGTATACACTCCCCTTGGCACACCCCTTGAATGTACGTATTTTGTCCGAGTTCCGCTTTCCAAACCCTACCTTAACTTTTGCCCACATAACCGATTTCATCCGCTCACGTACGGATGTGCAACACGTATTTACGCAGCTAAGCACGCCCATACAGTACACTTTAAATATAAACCCCCACCTACATAGCGTATTTCAGACATATTTTTGACTCAGGTAAAATTGGCATGCCCACACTTACGGATTTACGCAACAAATACGCGAATGGCCCATACATTTACGCTATGTTACGGAGCGTATTTTTTTGGTGTGCATGCGCAGTACTTACCAAAATGCGATTTTACATGTTCGCCACGCATAAATTCGCTCACAACCGTTGTTCTGGATCTTCCCCATTGATCTTAAAATACTGTACAACTGATCAAAAACAGTATCTAAATGATCAAACATTTAGGATTGGCAAAAACCACGATGTAAGCTGCAAAAACCTTTTTTAAGTATGTTTAATTACATTGGTAAACAAAGATTTTGTCACATTGCACCTTGTGTGTTATTATTATATATGTATTTGTTACGGCACACCGGGATTACCTGGAATGAGAACCGGAGTGGACACAAGAGAGAAGAGGTTGTGTTACAGCACCCTGGGATTACCTGGGAAGAGAACCGGGGTGGCCATAAGAGAGAAGAGGTGTGACAAGGTCGGCTGCCGGGGTATGGGAACTTTGTTATCAGGTGGTCTTCACCAGAGCCCTGGATGGTGGGGATGGATTTTGCTGCGCTCCAACAACAGGTCGTGCCCCGTTGAACCAGACCCGTGGAAGGAGAAGAGGAAACCCAAGGTGGATACCAGACAGTGGAGGAAGGTGAAGTCAGGTAAGCGGGAATTAGACCAGGCCGGAAAGGACCAACCTGCGACAAACTACATGAAACACTGAACCAAGCACGGCGGATGAAAGGTAGTTCACGGGACTGGACAAGACGGACTAGGGCTTGCACACACACACATACAGCGGGACCTCCGAAGAGGTAACCTGAACAGGAACTCCAGGTAAGGTCAGGTGAACAGGGAAGGTAGGTACACAAAGGAGGGAGAACCAAGGCTAGACACGATAAAGGAAACAGAGGCAGGAACAAGGCAGGATATAGGGGGCAAACAGCAGTCAATTCACTAGGCACAAAGCACTAGGCACACAGTAATAGCAGATCACAGCACTGGCAACAGATACTATAACCGGCGCTGAAGAGATGACAGAGAGGGTCTATATAGTGTCTGCTGTGATAGGACAGCCTAGGAACAGCCCCTCCTACTGAAGAAGCATTCCCCTGACAACAGAGAACGCATAAGTAAAGGCAGAGCCACGAGCTGCGCGCGTAACAGGAAACGACATGCACGTGGCTGGTCTACAGGACACTGTAACTAAGGGAGCTGTCGGCAGGGGAATCCCCAGAGACGCGCCGCGGGAACCGAGGTAAGCTGGGAAGACCAGGATGGGGCAGACCAGGACAAAGACAGATAGCTGTTCATACGGCAGCTGTAACAGTATTCTCCATGCTGATTTCAAAAATGGTCATAGATTATTTTTATCTACCATTATTGAACATTCATGAAGACTTTTATCAGCCGTGCAGCTGTGTCAAGTGAGTCTGAATGTGTACAGGTTGTTCCATAGATTTTGGTACCCTGTGCATGGGTTGATCCTCAGATTTTGGCACTCTGTGTGCAGTTTAGTTTATAGGCTTTAGCGCAAAGCCGCAGTAAGACCATTGCTTTCGCCAAGATGACCAAGATAAAGTCTGGGATGGGCTGTAACACTTTTGTTAGACTCGAAAAAGGTTGGTCAAAAGCATATACTCTAGATAAACTTATAAATGAACAACCCATTTTGTGTGTTTGGTTTAAAGCATGTCTGGGATAGCAGCTGAGAGGGGGTGCTGTTCAAGTGTAGCTATTTTGGAGATTTGGGAACCTCTTTAGTGAGTTTTTGCTTTCAATTTAAAAATACATTATACATACATTATCCCAAAGTTGGGACTCTC
Source organism: Limnodynastes dumerilii (assembly GCA_011038615.1). Lineage (NCBI taxonomy): Eukaryota > Metazoa > Chordata > Amphibia > Anura > Limnodynastidae > Limnodynastes > Limnodynastes dumerilii. Next base: position 33,808 of record WWET01004983.1, read on the forward strand.
ACAGTAGTAGAGTTGGGTCCACCAAAACAGAGAAGCCTTGTAAGGGGCAGGTGGCTTATCATATATTTGCAAATGTATGTAACTATGTAACAAATCTCTCTGACTTTAAAGTAAAAGATAGAGGACCATATTCAAGCTTAAGAAGCTGCAGCATCTTAAGAACGATCTTTTACAAAATGACCTATTACGCGTGTATAGCATTTCATTTACGCAATCTACGTACCATTTAAAGACCGCATGTATTTTACAAAGTTGCAAGAGGCGTGCCACGGCAGTCTCTCCGGGGAAGATTTAAGAAGAGTGGGAGGGGGAGGTATGGTAAGGAGCCAGGGGAGAGAATGTTCCTATTCTCCTTCTTAAAGCTTTCTTAAGTGTGAATACGGTCCAAGATTGCCATGGTTAGTTACTGGTTAATTGCAATAGTGCTGGGGTGACTTTTTTTTTTTATATCTGTGAGATTTCCCCATACCTAACTAGCACCTGCTCTAGATTAACTTATAAATTGATTTGAGCAACTACCATTTTGTGTATATACATATATATAAGGATTTTACTTGCTCTTCCTCTTCAAGCTTTATAATAAAATAAACTTTGACTGACCAGATGTTTTGTATTTTCCTGTAAATTCAATTTCTGTTATTGCATAGCGGAAAAAGATTTTGAGTACATGTTTCATAACTTTTTTTCCCAAGAGCTGAGCAAAGGAAAATGTGATTTAATACTTTGTTGGAAAAATGATGGTAAGGAATTGTTTATAAAATACAGAAATGCATTAAAACTATATGTAAGCACAACTAAAATCAAAAGCAAAAATGTTACATGAAAGTTTTGGTGTTTAAGAATTAACTAATCATAACTGTTCATGGCCAGTGTTTGTGATGTTTTAAAGAATGCAGTTGTCTTCAGCACTATCGTTAGTTATTTTATTGTACTAATAACTTGAAACAGGCAGGACTTATGCGGAAGAAGATGTTTTTCTCCTGGAAAGTGTATATTATTGGGTTCATTGCGGTACTATTACAGTAATGTAAAGTTGTATTTTGCACAAATCAAAGGCATGGTTTAAATATTGAGTGCTATGCTAATTGGTCTCTTAGCTCCCTTTTACTTTTAGTCATTCATGTGAATTGTTTGTTGTCTGCAATATTTTTAATCTGAAAATTAAATGTGTTTTTGGTGCTGATGTTTGACCAGGGAGTTAACTAAACAAACTGATTGGTTAATCTGATTTGTTGCTATAGGCAACATCTCCACTTTTCCAAACCCGCAGCCTAGTAAATCTGGCCCTTAATGTCCTTACACATCATCTCCTTCAGTAGTGGAAGCCAACACTGTTACTGTATGGTTAATACATATGTCATCTAGTAGATTAGTGAACGTGCCCAATGCTTATAAAAAGTAGGCAGTCAGAAAAAGTATTTGATATACACATATAAGCTAACCTGTTGTAGAAAATTCCGAATATTGGTTCTATAATAGTAAAGAAATCTATCACAGGCTGTTTGAAAGTGTTAAATGGATTTAGATATTGCTGTACAACATAAGCATTGTAAATTGATTAATCAATTAGTCACTGTAGACAAGTGCATATAAAATTTCAGTGCTATGGGACCTGATTCACATTTAAAATTGTGAACTTACCTAAATAAACTCACGCAAAAAAATCTGCAACACCGACTAACAGGAAAGAAAGAAACCGATTAACCATTCCCCCTGTGTCGGGAGTGCAACGTAAGGACTTAAGTCTTTCCTGTGTATAATTAGGTGCATGCGAACTTTATTAGCTGTGAATCGGTCGTGCATTTAAAATTGCTTATGATTCAAAGATATGTAGCTATACGCACTGATTAAGATTTGGAAAAGTAACGTTTTTTTTTTTATAAAAACAGCTCATACTCTCATTAACATATGTAAACAAAAGTCACCATTAAAACTACAACTTAAAGTACAACTTATTAGAGTAATCATTACAATACACATAAATGCATGCTGGATGAAGCTAGAAATAAAATGAGACTTTCATAAAACATTTAAAAAATAAGCATTTAAAAAAAAACACACACACAAACAGATAAATAGTCAGTCTTAAGTCAGACGTTCGTGTATGTGAATCAGTCGCCCATGGTTTTTGTGCGTAAATTTGGGTTCTGGGCATGCGCAGTTTAACTGAAAAATACGCATGTAGTTTCTATGCTTACTTAAGTGTGAATACAGTCCATAGACATCATCTGTGTATCCTAAAGAAATCTGAACATCTAGAGGAATTCTTTATTTCATTTATTGGTGTTGCTATAGGGAGCAGTGACTAAAGAGTACTTGACCAATGACCTCCTATTTGCTGACTTAATAGCTCCTTTTTTCACTAAAGTTAATGCCCTGCAGGCTGTGGGTACATGAGTTGATGTAATGGGACTATTTATGGGTCATGCCCCTAGAATAACAACAATTGTGCCCCATATGTATCCCCATATATCCTTCTGCTACTATACGTAGCATTATACATACAGAGGCTACATGAAAGAGCACATTAGGCTGGATTCACCTGATTTACATACACAAATGGGCTGATCCATTACGCCGGGCGCAAGCATAAGATCGGCTTAAAAGCTGATCTGGGCATGCGCTGGGCAGATGTTGCCTGGCGTAGCTACGGCAACGCGCGATCGTGGATCGGGCGTCCGTAGCAGCAGCGTTGTAATGCTGGAGGGGGCGTTCCCCTCTGTTATTATGCTGCAGTTAGTGCAGGTAGGAGGAGAGAGGTAGGGTAATGAGCCTGGGAGGGCGGCGTTAGCGTAGCAACGCCACCGTCCCAGCGTATTAACACTCGCTTACGCCGGCTGAAGTTAAGGTAGCTTTCAGCCGGCCCAAGCGAGTGTTAATACGCTGGGGCAAGGGGAAGTGTCGGGGAAATGCAGCAATGGTACGCTGAGCGTTAGAACACTCAGTGTACCATCGTAGCTCTGGATCAGGACCAAAGTGCATATATCGGGTGTCTGGATGGAAGTGCTGTTGCGCCCGGCAGATGTTACGCAGCAGATTTTCTATTGTACAGAAATGAGCTCTATATGATAGGAGATCCATCCAACAGACTTTTCCCTTATTTTACAGTGTGGGCATATTTAACACCTTCCATGCGGATCAGCGGTCGTGCAAACAGCGTAACTGACCTTATGGCAGCATAACTGACCAAAACTTTGGGAGTAAATAGAGGGGAATAACAGGGAAGTTCACTCCCCTCTTGCATGTGGACAGATCTCTATGAGTGTGATACATGCACAGAGGTTAGGATTCTGTCCAATGCCAGGAATCCTAGAATTAGGCTCTTTCAGGGAAACTCTGTGATTTTAGTACATTTGAACCCCCTTGTAATAATACTCTGTTGCTTGACCCAGCCATCAGAGGCAAAGGAAATCTAGCACTGGATGCTGCACTTGGACATTTGGTATGACTCGAGGACATAAGAAAGCAATACTTTCAGGTTTATAGCTTACTTAATAATAGGTTGAACTGTGTTCTGGGTCTCTTTATTTGTAAATGCTGTATGTTTTCCCTCGGTTTTAGTTGTTTTAGCAAAGAGAAATGACACATAGTCTAAAATGTATTATAATAAAACATTAGTCAGTATAATTATATAGAAAACTAAACATTCAGGGACATTATTTTAATCACTGGTTGATGTAGTGGACTAAAGTAACACTGATGTTTTACCCAGCAGGTCCCAGAATAACAGCACTTAAATATCACTCACCAGGAGTGAGTGAACTGCTTAATCAGTTATAATAAACTATATTTAGACACAGACGCTGGGTGAACTATTTATGATGTTTAGGTCACACGTCTATAATCAGTACATTTGTTCCATACAAATCACTTTATGCAAAGTATGTACAATGGATATAAAAAGTCTAATCATACTTATTCAAATTACAAATTTATGTGTGACAGAAATGTAGCATAAATCAAACTATTCCATTTGTGTAGTTAATGTAATAATAGAACCATTAAAATTCAAAGAAAAATGTAAATAACTGCAAATTTTTATAGACTATTAGATAAAAATTGATAATTTATCTTATTGTACAACTAAAACTTATACATTGTGAAAACATGTTGTTTTTTTACATTCTACATTTTGCAATTCCTTCTTCCCTACAAAATGATTAATCTATTAAATTGAGAGACGGTGCTACTGCTAGGCAGGTTTGGGCAGATGCCTACGGTGCCAGGTCAGGGGAATGGCATGGAGATCCTCAGGGATGCTATAGTTTGTGGGTGACATGAAACTCACAAGCCCTTGCCGCTCAATCCCCTGCAGTGTTGCTAACTTGTACTACTTAGCCAATCAGCTGTCAGGGACATGACAGTTGAGCAGGTAAAGTGAGTGCAACAGAGGAACTGTCAAAACACAATCAGTTATTATTTATTTATTAACAGGTTTTTTATATAGCGTCGTCCGATTACGTAGCGCTTTACCATTTTAACAACCATTATAACAAGACTGGGTGGTGTTATGACACCCAAGTCTGGACTCTCCGGGTTTACCTGGTGAGTACCGGAGTGGTCAAGAGAGTGTATTGTGGGTACTCTGGGATTACCCGTGTGGAACCGGAGTGACACCAGAAAGTACCAAAAGGGTGTGCGGGCAAGCTTCCTGGGGTCGGAGTCTTTACCAATCAGGGGGTCTTCACCAGAGCCCCTGATGGTGGGGATGGGCTGGGTAACCCCTGACGGCTTGGTCGTCCCCTGTTGAACTTGGACCCACGGAACAGGAAACAGAAAACACCCTACCGTGAACGATAGAGACAGATGACAAATAAAGCGGGTGGCGAGACTGGGCAGAAGAGGCTGCCCAGGACAAACGATGAGGAACAAACAACAACAGACTGCGGACTGAGTAGGTAGACTGGACTGACAGGACTCACTAGGGCTTATATACTTCAGGCACACAGAATGATCCCTTACGGGATCACAAACACACTCACACAGGTAAAAATGGGAAAACCAGGTAGGTAGGTATATGTAAGGAGGGAGAACCGGAGAGGTTGGAAACAATAAGGTAAATGGTAGGTAGGTACAAAGCAGGCAAGGGGGACACTCAACTGTCAATTCACTAGCAGAGCACAGGGCTGAGACTAGGCACACAGAAAAGGAAGGTAACAGTACTGGAATCAGAAACTATCACCAGCAACTGCAGTGCGGCAGAAAGGGAGCTTTAAAGAAGCAGGGACCAATGGGAGACTGCAGAGTACACGCCAAGGGAAGCGATAGGAGATCCCCATGGCAACCAGGACGCTGTGCCGACCTGACAGGAGGAGTGTGCGTCGCCGTCGCCTGGACAACGCATGAGTCACAACCAGGATGCCAGCGTACCGCCGGGGGAGCCGGAGAGGGAGGCGCAGCACGTGCAGAGGTAAGGAGAGAAGGGGAGAGACGGATGCAGGCTGCCAAGAGACGCTGCGTCCTGACATTACCCCCCCCCTTGATGAGAGGCTAAGGAACCTCTTCCTCCAGGTTTCCCAGGAAACTTAGAGTGGAATTTCTTGAGAATTTCCGCAGCATGAATGTCTTCGGCCGCCACCCATTTCCTTTCTTCTGGGCCGTAGCCCTTCCAGTGCACCAGATAGAAAACCTTTTTACGTTTCCATTTGGAATCTAAGATGTCTTGGACAATAAATTCTTCATTGCCATTCACAAGGACAGGATCAGGCCTGGGTGGTTCCTTAGACGAAAATAATTTTTTAGACCTTTTAAAAAGTTTTAATAATGACACATTGATGATAAGAAAAGGTCCAATAAAACGTGGTCCCAATTTGTGGCAAGCTTGACGTAACCGAATATTTTTAGTAGACAGCCACACTCTATCCCCGACTTTAAAGACGTGTGGAGAGCGATGCATATCCATTTTTGGATGTCAACGCAGCTTTGGTCAGTGCTGAATTAACTCCTTTCCAAATTTCTTTAATGCGGGTAAGGAATTGCGAGACATCAGGATCCGAAGACTGCTGTGGGGAGTATAATGAGGTGGCACGAGGGTGGAAACCGGAGAGACAAAAAAAAGGAGAGACCTTAGTAGTAGCATGAGTGGAATTGTTGTAGGCAAATTCTGCAAATGGAATGTTGGAGGCCCAATCCTTTTGAGAAATAGACGAGAAGCACCGAAGGAACTGCTCCAAGACCTGGTTGACCCTCTCAGTTTGACCGTTAGATTGAGGGTGGTACCCCGAGGAGAGACTTATCTTGACACGCAGTAGATTACAGAAAGCCTTCCAGAATTTGGCAATGAACTGCGATCCCCGATCAGAAACGATGTCCCAGGGTAGACCATGCAACCGGAAAATATGCTTGATGAAAAGTTCAGCCAATGTTTTGGCTGAGGGTAGTCCAGGTAGTCGGATAAAATGAGCCATTTTACTGAATCTATCGATGACAACCCAGATAGTGGTGCAACCAGAGGAAACAGAAAGATCAGTGATAAAATCCATTGCAAGATGAGTCCAGGGACGTTTGGGGATGTACAAGGGGAGGAGGGGACCAAACTGAGGACTTCTGAGGGATTTGCTTCTAGCACAGATGTTGCAGGAGTTGACGAAGTCTTCAACATCCCTGGACATGGTTGGCCACCATAAGGATCTGGATAATAAGGAAAGAGTCCTTTGAATACCAAAATGACCAGTAGACCTTGTGCAGTGACCATCTTGCAGAACAGCCTTCCTCAATGAAACCGGAACAAACAGACGATCAGTTGGTTTATTTTCGGGAGCCAAATGTTGCATTTGTAACAGTTGAGTTTGGAGATCTTAAATAAGAGCAGCAACAATAGCTGGAATGATGGGTAGAGAGGAATCCGCAGACTTGCCTTCCGACAAGAAGGATCGGGAAAGAGCATCAGCTCTACAATTCAAGGAACCAAGATGATAGGTGATTTTAAATGAGAAGCTGGTAAAAAACAGTGCCCACCGGGCTTGGCGGGAATTTAGCCTTTAGGCGGATTCGATAAAGGCCAGGTTCTTGTGGTCTGTGAGAACAGAAATTTGATGCTTGGCCCCCTGGTCTGTGAGAACAGAAATTTGATGCTTGGCCCCCTGCAACCAGTGCCTCCATTCCTCAAATGCTAATTTAATAGCCAATAATTCCCGGTTACCAATGTCATAATTCTTTTCTGCAGCAGAAAACTTCTTAGACATATATGCGCAGGGATGCAGACGATTATCAACAGGATCCATTTGTGAAAGAACCGCTCCAGCTCCCACATCAGAAGCATCCACTTCAACAATGAAAGGTCGATCAGGATTTGGATGACGGAGAATAGGGGCTGTAGTTAAAGCATGTTTCAAATCCTTGAACGCGTTGACCGCCTTGTTAGGCCAGTTACAGGTATCCTTTCTTAGTGAGGTCGGAAATAGGAGTCACCAGGGTGGAGAAGGAACGGACAAATCTTCTATAAAAATTGGCAAAACCCAGGAACCTCTGTATAGCTTGGAGATCCGTGGGTTGTACCCATTCCAGAATGGCACGGACCTTGGCAGGGTCCATGGC
>WWET01004983.1:81121-92774 GCA_011038615.1 Limnodynastes dumerilii
TTCACGTCAGTGTCACCATAGCAACCGAAACGCCAACCCGGACAGCATCACTGCAGCTCCTCCCGGCTTAGAGCAACAGGATCTCAGACTGCGGCTGCACTGTTAGTCCGCAGCACAGGTGAAAAAATACACAATGAAGTACAAAAATAAACCATAACCAAACAATATCATAAATAGCATGAAAGATTGTATTCTTCATTTAACCCGTTAGGGGCCATTGATTTAAACGAGAAAATCAATTTGGCCTCCAGCTGTAATAACTTTTTATCCCTATCGCCCCCCCTACGAAGTGGGGGGATTTGGCATAAGGGCATACATTTAAAATCATTTATATTATGACCATGTTGCACAAGATGACATACTACAGGGGGGGTTTTACTGTCAATGCCAAGTGCCTGTCTGACCCCTTATTACAGGAGTCTTATATTGATTATTATTACCTTGAGACAGAGCACCCTCTCGCTTGGAGTTCCTAAGTGAGTTGACACACCCAACAAAAAGTTTTTTTGGGGGTGCCTTTTTTCTATATGTATAAATAACCTTTGTTGCATTATGGATGCCTCTGAGGCTGGTACAGCTGCTTATATGGGCACTAAGCACTTTTCGGAGGAGGAGATCTTACGGATTATTTCTTCAGATACGGACTTTTTAGCATTTGATGTTGATACTCCTTTTGAAGCATTTCAAGACTTGATGAAGTTGCATAAAAAATCCATTGAAAATAAATTGCATGAAATTACTCTATCACAATACTTTAAAGAAAAACTTATCCCTAGGGGCTTCAGACTCCACAATCAGCCTACTATTGGGCGGGGAGATAAGATATATTGTCAACATTGGGTTGAAATTCTTAACCAGTGCTCCCTAGACCTGATTGTTTTAACAATTGACAAGGTACATAGGGACAATGAGAATATTAAGAAAGAAATTCTTAAACTTCAAACGAAATCAACACCTATTTTTTCCAATGATTCTTCCACAGATTGGTTGTCCAAAATTCAACAATCTATTCAAAAATTCGAAACTGAGCTCTTGGGTTTTAAAAAACGGAAGTATAAGGTAGTGAAGGAGGATTACAGGGACAACAGGGTTTATCCCTGGATCTCTAATCCTTCTTTTTCCTTTCCTCATTCTTCTACTCAAAGGAGACAGTATAATATCTCGGAACGAATTCCTACGGATGGTGACTCTACTAGCTCCATGAGTGATACAGATGGTCGTAGTAACCGTAATAAAAATAGAAAGCAACATTTTTTTCGCGAAAATATAGGAACACGCAGCCGATTCAAAAATTTAGATCCAAGCGGAGGGGCGGTCGGAGGCACCGTCGGACCTGCCAGCGTACAGCCGGTGACAAATCGGATATAGTTGTGTACAACCTTTCTGACCATCAATTATCTGATGACGAGACTGCGGTCCTAAATAAGGGTCTATCTTTCATAGAGACTCACCATCCAGATCCTTTTTAAATTGAGATAGAGTTGTTTAAATTTTACCGTTTATTGAAACTCAAGGACTATTTTTTTGACAAAAAGGACATACCACAAGTTGCTTTAGGTGACATGGAAATTAAAAAACGATTTAAATCTACCTCAAACTTTGATCCTCCAAGTTGTAATCCTGCGATTGAAGTATTCACGAAATTAGTAAAAAGAGATATTTCCCGTGCAATTGAAGGACGCAAATATATGTATTCGAATTTGACAACTACAGAAAAGACAGCACTACAGAATTTACAAAGGAATAATGAGATCAATATTCTGCCGGCAGACAAGGGGGGCGCGGTTGTACTCCTGAATAGGAGTGATTACATAAGTGAAGGGATGCGCCAGCTGTCGGATGGCTCCTGTTACCATAGATTACAACATGATCCAACTATGGAATTTAAACATGACATTGATTGTATTCTTGTTATAGCCAGAACCAATGGTATTATTAGCAGTGAGGTTGAACGGTTCCTTAAGCAAGATTTCCCTATTACACCGATAATATATTGTTTACCCAAAATCCACAAATGCCTCAGGCAGCCTCCAGGTAGGCCTATTATTTCTTCCCGTGGGTCTTTATCACAAACATTATCCCAATATGTTGATTATTTTTTACAGCCTTTAGTTAAAACAACTGGAACTTATATTAAAGATACAACTGATTTTTTAAGAAAATTGAGGAAGGTGAACCATCTAGCGGGAGGTGTATTGCTGGTGACTCTTGATGTCACCAGCTTATACACCAATATCCCACATACGGATGGTCTAACCGTAATTGAAAAAGCTATTGACACAATTGAATATGAGGGACCTGCCCCCTCTTTTTTCATGGAATTAGTTAAGTTCATTCTTTATCATAATTATTTTTTGTTTCAAAATTCTTTTTACTTACAGGTGTCTGGTACGGCGATGGGGTCAAACATGGCCCCATCGTATGCCAACTTGTTTATGGACTGGTTTGAGAACAACTTTATACTTACTGACCCTGATTTTTCTAAATACATTCTTTTCTTTGTTAGGTTTATTGATGATTTATTTTGGTTGTGGAGGGGCACACCTGAGGACCTGATGGCATTTGTGGACAGACTTAACAACTCTACTTCTTCAATCAGGTTTACTGTACATTTTCATGAAATTACTATTTCATTTTTAGATACTGTAATTACTCAGACAAAGACAGGTTTTGAAACTTCACTATTAAGGAAAGAAACGGACCGTAACACACTGCTATTTGCATCTAGTTTTCATCCTAAGCCATTGAAAACTGGCTTACCATTTTCTCAGATGGTGAGACTAGTTCGTATTATCTCTGATAGTACCAAGTTGAGACCTGCTCTAATTGAGATGGGTCAAAGGTTTTTAACACGTGGCTACCATAAATCTGAGGTGACTAAGGCTATTGACCGCTGTCTCTCTTTGAATCGTGAAGAGTTGTTGCAGGGTAATATTGAGAGAAAGACTGACCAACGTCTAGTCTTTTGTTCTACTTACTCAACTGTTTCAGCAACACTACGTACAGCGTTACTCCACCATTGGCACATATTACAGTCAGATAATAGACTAGCAGGCTACACTCAACTACCTACCAGAGATAGATAGATAGATAGATAGATAGATAGATAGATAGATAGATAGATAGATAGATAGATAATATGGACATTCAAAGAGGGAGGGTGCAGATGACAAACTGGACCTTTAAAGAGGGGACATAAAGACCTAATCGGTACAGAAGGAGAGGGAAGATGACAAAATGTACATTTACAGAGGGGCATAAAGAACTAATGGGCACAGAAGGAGGGGGCAGATATTAAGCTGGACATTAACAGACATTTAAGTCATATAATGTGCTAAAATTTTGATTACATTTTTATTCCTGTTATTGGGGGGTAGGGGCCCCTGTGCATTACTTTGCCCAGGGCCTACAATTCTGTTAAGACGGCCCTGCTCGCTCTGCTGACATCTTGTACTTCTTTCAGACATTACTAAAAGTCACACCAGTCAGTAATTACCAGGAGATGTTGTACAAAATCTTACATCAGGAATATTTATCTTCAGTAATTCCCTTGATCCAGACTTATACCACTGTCTCTGGCTGTGCAGTGACATCTGGGCATTATGGACTGATCTAGCATCCTATGGAAGCTTTTTTATTGCCAGACACCTATTAGCCACACCACAATGGACTGTTTTTGGACATCTTGCTGATCAACATAGCATACAAAGCTTGGATACTAAACATGTGTTCTCTTCTGTGGGGCGTAAAGCCATACTATAAAACTGAATATCTAATGCTAAACAACATTAGACATGGCCACATCCAGATCACTATTTCTATATCAAATGGACTGGCTTAAAACTTTATCCAATATGGAAATCTTGACAATGGTCTGTTTCAGTGTTTGGGACACACTCAACAATCGATAAAGAAATGCTTTCAATTCTCCACCTGGTATTGCCATCAACTATCTGCCAACCTCCTGCTCATAAACATATAGTTTTTCTCAAAATAACCCCCCCCCCAAATATGATGCACCATACAACTTGTACTCATACCATTACTGAGTCACTGAATTATTCTACAATTCTAAGCTATCTAATTATCCTGACTTACATTGTACCATCGATGGTTTAAGATTGCATACATTTGATTGAGTTTATTTCCAATTTGATTTATATCTTGTATGTAACCTAGCCTCAACAAAAACATTTTGGGGGAAAAAATGAGTACCGTCTGCTACTGGTCTGGCTATTTTTGTGGATACTAAACAGTTAAACCGGCTGAACGTATCTATACGAAAGAAGGAGTCTATAAGGTTGTGATTACCACCATCACATTTAAAGTCTGGCTGTATTCCTTCTAGCTGCTTAAATTCAATATACAGGATTACAATTTGTTTTGCCATGTGGCACAAAATTTATATGAATGTGCTATATGATTATTGATCTATATTTCAGTAGTGGGAGTTTTAATGATTTTAGAATATATTTAAGCACAAATAAAATTTTAAAAAATGGAAGCGCTCTGATTTTTTCTATATATTTTCTTTGGGTTTGGTTTACTGAAGAGCAGCTCATTAACAAAGTTATTTTTTTATTATTCACAATTTCCATAGTGTCCTTCTTTCCTTTTTGTACTTTGTATAAATAGTAACTTTGTAGTTTTATATACTAAGTTATTATACATGTTATTCATAGAAAAAGCAAAACTCGGAGGCGCAATTTCTGTGGTGAGGTGGGTATAGTAAATGTCTAAATTTGAAAACATAATAATGGTTCAAAGCAAGGACAGGAGGCCTGTATGGCACTTTTGGAAAAGAGCAGGTGGACCAATTGATTTCTGGGCCAGTAGCCAGTACTGGTGGAAAAAGCTGGCCATCATCAGGTGACACTGCAATATTTCACTCCTTGCACTGTTGTAATGTCATTAGCGAAGTGATGTTGAAACACTGCTAGAAGCTGGGAATCGCTAAACATCTGCAGAGAAAGCGAAGAGTCCATGCATACTTTCATTCACTGCTAGGACTTAACTCTTAATTAGCTCAATGACTGGCTCATGAAGAAAGCTTCAGAGGAGCATTGATTCTCAGGTCCCTGTTGTGACATCATTATATGCATTAGCACGCCTCCTTCTGCCTAAACTACTCCGTGCAGCCTTTAAAGACTGCATGGAGTCAAACTATGTAACTAAGTTCTACGTAGCTTGCGTAAATGAGCTAATGTGTAGTAGTTTATTTCTCAATTCTATACACTTAATAAGCACATAAGCTTCTAAAGTGTGACTACGACCCAAAACGTTCATTATTATTATTATTTTTTATTCATTTTTTTTTTTCATGATTTTTTTTATTGTTTTGTGCATTTTTATGCAGCAGTATTTATAGGCAAAACAGCATGTGGACCTGTGTCCTTTGAATGCTCATTTTTAGTCCCAGTCATGCTCGAGATTCAAAGAGAAAAAACTATTTCATACAATTAATTAAAAGACACTTTTCCTACATATAAATGTTGTTTGCCTTTAAATTTATTTTTTGTATATTTTAGTGCAATGACATATGAGTGAGTACGAAATTCACATCTGACCTGTTCTAGATAACTTTGATGTTACTTTTGTCTGCTTCACTGCAGTGAAAATGTTGGCACCAACCCTGGAAAAATAGTCTTGATCCAGTCCAGAGCAAGATGCATTGTTAAACAGCACAGCGGCTACTCAGTGATACATTGCAAAGGCAGACATTACATTACATGTGGTTTATGGACCTAGACTATTACCAGCTGCTGCAGCATCTCCAAGTAGGAATTTACAAGGCAATCCATTATATTAACCCAGTGGTCAAAGTGACTTTGAGCAGCAATGATAATGTGTAATTTCAACAAGCCATAAATCTGCTATATTCTATGACAAAGCTCTGTGGATCTTATTTTAGCGCAGTGCCCTAGTAGTTGCTTTCATCTAGGAGGAATTCATGGCTCAACTGCACAGTCAAGAGCATTACCATAAAGCAGTCATTTTTAGCTGGCAGTTCAGGGGTTTTTTTTAGCTGTCCTTCCTTGTTTTGTTTGATAAAAATGCTGTTATTAAGGATCATTGCAATCAAAGATGACCCTGACTCATATATGTATAGGATTATTCCCTCGTAAGTAGCCCAGTACATAGATTTCAGAATTATCTTTGATTGCAATGGTCATAGCATAATTAGCTCAGAAGTACTGTATATGAATTCTTACCCCTCTGGCGATCCACAGAGGACTAATCTCCTGCTCTTCTGTGCATGCTAAGCCCCTCCCTTGATGTGGCCCAACATTGTGATCCCAAAATATGGGGATGTGAGTGTGAAAGGCAGCTTAACAGCACTGGAACCAATTATTTCAGCAATGCTGTGGCTTTGACTAATGCTACACAGCAGGGAGAGAGCCAAAGTACAGTGAAAATATCTTGTATTTTTGTACTTATTCAATAGACACCATAGAAATATTTTGACAGCATTTGTACCATCTAGTTGTTTATATAAATATTTATTTATTTATTTTTACATATTATAAACTGAGACCTTTCTTTGATTTGTAATATTTCCTTATGTTTATCACAATTACTGGGGTTTTTTTTCCTCCTAAGACCTCATAAAAACCCTTTATATATTTTATAATATACAACTCTCCCTTATCTGCTCCAAGCTATACCCATTTAGGGCTCTATTTACAAAGATCAATTTTTGTATGATGAAGCCTGTTTTCGTGTGAAAACGGGCTTTATCATATGAAAATGAAGAATTCCATATTTACAAAGCTATCATAGCAATAACGGTCCCGATCGCCGGCCCGCTCTAATGAATGCGGGCCAGCATTTACTAAGTGTTAAAAAAACACGTTAAAAAACATGTAAACCCCCATATAAACCCCTTTTCCTCCCCCTAATAGCTGTTATTAAGGGGAGGAAGAGGAGGGTACACATTGGGAGACCGCTGGAATACAGTTAAGTAAAAAAAACATTAAAATCTAAGTTAAAAAAAAAAATATTGACTAGTTTTAATAAAATTGTATATAATAAACTTATTCAATAAAAAAAAAAAAAAAAAACAAAAAAAAAATACAAAACCGAAGCTTTAAAACTTACATGACCGGGCGCTTGTCTGACTCTAATCCCAGCACATGCGCAGTGATTTTGCCTTTTGAGACTTGAAATTTTCAGTCCTAAAAGGCATCTACTGCGCATGCGCCGGGACTCCATGGCCGAACGATGCCAGCGAAAGGTTCGCTGACCGTTGTGGGACCTCGCCGGAGGGGTAAGTATTAATAAATACTCACCGCAGTCCTGCTCAATTATAGTAAATAGAGCCCTTTGTTCCTTTATTTTATCTGGTTAAGGTTTGTGATGTAGGTTCTATTTCTGGAGAGCGTCTAGTTTTGGTTTTAGTTACTTAGACATATGTCAGCCTTCAATGCCTCTTGGTTCACTATGTGCCATGTGATTGAGGTTTCCATGGTAATACATGACATAAAAAAGTTATAGCAGCCTAAAAAAATAAACCAAGCCAAAATTGTAGATATAGATATCATTCCTATCTCCAAATACAGTGATTTTTAGTTTAAAGAAAATCAAGTCAGCTTATCTGTTGATTGCGTTACAAGTAAATTTATGTTAAGTACTGCAATACAGGCCACTTATTTCAATCATAAAATACATTTGAAACTCATATGATAGCTACTTGTGTAATATATAAAAAATAAAAATAAAAAAAATGGAAATGTATTCCAATGTGTGCAGGTCTACTGTATAATATTGGGACATTTACATACATTCATTTGATCACTCTACTAACCACTCCCCTCACACCAACAGACCACTCAGATGAAATTATTAAATGGTGGATCTGATTGGGGAAAGGACCCCATGTGGTTTTACAGGATCAGAGAACAAGAAGTTGGCCCACTTTCTTCTTTTAGGACTCCTTTATAGATGAAATGGGAAAATAATCAACATAGAAAAATAAAAAACCTTTAACAATGACAAATTTTTAGTCCCAGGACAATGCTACATGGACTCATGGGGTCCCAAACCCGTGGAACACCAAACACAGAATTTGACGGCAAATATGAACCACTTGATCCATCCAGTCTCCCTGTTCCACCACCCACCCAGCACACTCGTTGTGAAATCACCTACCACCCACCAGTAGAAATTGTTATTATACACAGAACAATTGTCACGCACATCATTCCCCATCCCACTGGAGCCACAATCCACAGTCCTTACCACACAAGGACCAGGATTAATTATGTCAGCAACCAATAAACCTACTAGTATGTTTTTGGATTGTGTGAGGAAACCAGAGCACCCAGAAGAAACCCGGATCGTTCCTTAGCTACAGCTGTGCAATTTTTTTTAAAGAATTCAAGTCCTCTTGCGAAATATACAACATGCACTTTACACATGTAAAACATGTACTTTTCTATGTGATCAAAAATCCACTCATTGAAATTACTAGAGAAATAGCGGTTTCATTAAAATAATTGCTAATGCATCTATAACACAAAGCCAATGACAAGCACTGTCTGATTACACTAACAACACTTCAACACTTGTAAGCTTAGTATTTTTTTTTATAACAGTAATCATACTAATTATAAACTGATACTTTGGTCCAGATTAATGGCACAATTACATTCATAGTCAAAGAACTATGTCAGACTGACACAGTGGGGTCTTAGTCCAATGGCCAATGGCCTGTCAAATTCTCCCCCCCCCCCCCCCAATAAAAACACACTAACACTTGTTGTCCTAAACCACTTGTACACTAACAATTGTAACATCAGAATAATGGACAATATTCACTCCTAATAAGCTTCGGCTACCTACTAACCTACTAAGCGTGCGCAATCTACGTACCAGTTAGGTACATAGATTGCCTCCATGCGGTCTTTAAAGTTTAAGTTAGAAAGAGGAGTGGGGAATGTTTAGTTAGAAGTGGGAAGGGGGAAGGATTTAGATTAGCTGGGGGCAGGCGGGGAGAGGCAATTGTGATACCCCAGTATGCAGGCTGGGATGTTACCTTGCAAAGTAGTCGCGCGGAGGACTTTTGGTTGGTGCGGGTGGTTGCCTAGTAACCATCAGCTGGGGAAGAGACGCGAGCCACAGCGTGAGAAGCTACCCGGGCCCTAGCTCGAGACTGTCTGGAAGGTTCCCTAGTGCGAGGGTAGGTGGAAAAATAGTGACAGTTAGGACAGTTGGTGAAGAGTTGGTAGCTGAGGGGAGAAGAGGAAGGTTATGGTGGCTTATAGAGCTAGTGAGTGAAGAAGAAAAGGTCGCTGTAGTAGAGAGAGAGAGTTAGTTAGATGTGAAAGAGGTGTGTAAATTAACAGAAGGAACAGTCGGAGGGTGAAGTCAAAGAAAGAAGGCTTACGTGCTGAAAGGCAAAGGAGGAAGAGGGAGAGAAAGAGAGGTGTCGAGTACGGGAGGAACACACACAGAGGGGAGTCGGATGGTAACCGGAGGATCGGAGACTGAGAACTGATCAGCGCAGACTTAACGGATCTCAGGTGTGACCGTTCTAGATGGGGAAGCAGCGCTAAAGTGTACAGTGCCTGCATAGTGGTATATAAAGTGACCTGTGCTCATATTAGCAGCGCTAAAGTATATAGTGCCTTCATAGCGATATATAAAGTGACTTGTGCTGATATTAGCAGTCCTACGAAGTGACTTGTTCCGATAATAGCAACGTTACAGTGTACAGTGCCTTCAGAGCAGCGTATAAAGTGAATTGTGCTGATATTAGCAGCGCTAAAGTGTACAGTGCCTCTATAGCAATATATAAAGTGACTTGTGCCGATATTAGTAGTGTTAAGGTGCACAGTGCCTTCATAGCAGCATACAAAGTGACTTGTGCCGATAATAACAACGTTACAGTGCACAGTGCCTTCATAGCAGCCTACAAAGTGTCTTGTGCTGATATTCGCAGCGCAACAAGTGCTCAGTGTCCTCTTCTAGCTGCATTTAAAGTGACTAGTGCTAAAGTTGAAGTGCTAAAAACAGAGACTTGAGCTTCCTTAGGAGAGCCACTACCGCAAGAAGTGAAACATTGTTTCTGTATGGTGGACTATGACCTGTATTTTGATGGTTATTTCATGCTTGAGTGTGTGATTGCGATATATAAATGTACCATGTTCTCATAGTGAAAACTGTTACTAATTTGGGTTTTTTCTAATATCTCTTAGAGAAAGGTGTTGATATTATTAAATTCAATAATAGACTTGAAAGATAAAAGTATATTTTATTTACATAGGATATTTGGTTTGTGGTATAACTTGCTAGTAAAGTTGCATGGAAAAGTAATTTATTAATATCTTTCCGCCACTGTATTTACATGTTTAATGGTATCTTTGATTGAACAGAAAAGCAAGAAAAAGAAACGATTGCTATCTTCATGCAGAAAAGTAAAAAATCATTTTACTCACCTTACATTGTTGTCTGCCTCTGTCTCTATCAGTTTAATTGCCAGTGTCTACTCTTTCTCTATCAGTTTAATCGCCAGTGTCTACTATGGGAATATTAGATACCTTTTCCTTAGAAATGTTATAATAATCTGGTGCTGAGGTAAAGCTTACATCATCATATAAATTGTAGTTTAGTTAGTGACCACCGTTCGCATACATTTACAACTGTACCGCAAACAGCAGTTGAGTTGGTTCATATTTGGGTATTCCTGGTTTAGCTCAGACAGAGGTGGCTTGGCCATACAATTGCATTGGTAACGCGGGGTTTAGTAATAGCTTGAGGGGTTGTGCATTTTCCATCAAACGGACCGTCACACAATGTCCGTGCGTAGTTTCCTTCTTAAGAAGGAAACTACGCACTGTAAAATAAGGTAGCCCTATAGCACTCTTAAGTGCCATAAGGTACCTAAAAACGGGGGGGGGGCAGGACGGGTAAATTAAGTACCTAACTCACTCTTAAGCGTGAATACGGTCCAATCTTATGATTCTAAGATGGAACTACGAAGAAGCTTGAAATGTATCAATTATGTTTATTAACAGAGGATTTAAACAGATAATGCAGGAACAAGGGTATAGATATGCAGATAACTGAGGTCCTTGGAAATGACTGATAATGCTGAAACAAAGACAATGGATAAGATCTAAACTGAAGTTCATAAATAAGAGAGGAGCAAAAATTAACACAAAATCTGCAGGAATATGAGAGTACAGGAATACCAGAATCCATGGGGAATACAGGGGTGAAGCAGAAGTACTGGAGTCCTTGGGTAATGCAGCACAGAATATGTGGATACAGGAGCTGATCCCAGGCAGAGGCGGCCCTAGTGTTTGCGGGGCCCTAGGCGGACCGCCCCCCCAAAAAAAGGACCCTATTTTTTTCTTTCACATTTTTTTGAAAAAAACATTTTAACTTTTTTTTTGCAAGCTTGGCGGCCACTGGCACCCAGGCTTGCTTTTTGGTTTGCAAGCCTGGCACCACTGGCAGCCAGACTTGCATTTTGGTTGCGAATGCCCCGCGCGGGGCCTCAGAAGCAAGTACAGGGCCGCCAGGTCCATTATCCTGGCGGCCTTGTACTGGCCTCCGCGGCCCCATGCGGGGCCTTCACCTCCGGGCCCTGTGCACTCACATACACAGTGCCCGGACTGCTGCGTCCAGGCACTGTGTATGTGTTGCTATG
>WWET01004984.1:21157-33463 GCA_011038615.1 Limnodynastes dumerilii
TGCGTGTGATTTCTCTCTCTCTAATACTGATTCCTCTCTATACACCCAGCATGTGACTTGTCTTTCTCATTGCTGGGTTACATTTCTTGGCTGCCTTTATATGACATAACCCAGTGACTCCTCAATCCCTTTCCTCCACAGTCTTTGTATTGTATTTGCATTTTTGATTCCCCCAAGTGCAGAATTTGACATTTTTGGCATTAAGCCATAGTTTCTGTGCTCCTGACCATTCCCGCAGTCTACCTAGGTCATCAATCATTTTGTGTACCCTTCTCATTGCCCCTAGTACAATGTGTGAGAAGGATCTGTGTGAGCCTATGCCAAGTTCTATAAACCTCTATTTATAGTAAGTGTCCGGGGGACAAGTTTATAAACAGGCTCAGCTGTTCCAGACCTCTGTTATCCCCTAGCCGGTTATTCAACCCTCCGTTTCGTAAACAGAAATGTCTGCGGCCATGCTACTAGTCCTGCAAATGTTCCTAGTAACTCGCTGTCTGGAAGAGGCTGCATGGTGATCATAGGTTTGATACTAGAACAAGCTGTGCGCAAGTGCAAGAACCAAGGCTTGGGATTCATAATTGTTGTTTAGTTGCTCATGCATCAATCATATCTTTATACTAGGTGTGTTCCCAGGGGCTCAGGTAATGAGCTGGAGGCTCAACTACCCCCAGCAAAATATTGGAAAGGGAAATGATTGCCCGATGATATATTAGGTTTGTCACCAGGATCCTATGAAGTCATAGATGGGGGTCTTAATAAACAGAATTAGTTGCACACCAGATTGTGCAAAATATTTTCATTTAGTTACGTTCAGAAAAGAAGAGATCGCAACAGCGTCTACTCAGACCGGAAGGCAACACACAGCTACTTCTGCCTGTTATATAAGGGGCGTTACAGGACAGGCAAGGGGCGGAGTAACAGTAACAACGCATGCCCGAAAAACAAGCAAATTCTGCACCTGGACAAACCCTGCTGTAATGTAAAGTAATGCCAGTGAAGAAGCATTCTTTGTATGCAGGGAAACACTGGATGATTTTTCTTATTGCACATAGACACTGAAAGGCCTGATTTCTGCACGCTTATACATAGCATATAACTGCTCATCTCATTCTCTTTCCACATTTAAAGTCTGCTTCCTCTGCAGTTCCACGTTTTCATCATGGTGCAGGGTTGCACCTTTTTTGCTGTTATTCTCCCCCTATTGAATGAGCACTGTGCCTCGTGCCTAATCCCTGACTCCTATATCTCTTGTCCTTCTCTTCCTCTAAGCGTTATCTTTGTATTGCACTCCTACCTCCTGTCACCATCTCTTCCTGAATCCAGGGCTTTGTTGGAAAGGGTCAAGGCTCCTGGTGTTTAGAGAGTGCTTTGTCCTGTTTATGTAGCGTGCACCATGGACACTTTGCATGTCATATTTGTAGCACTATTAGTAATGTATTTTTTCTTCTTCCTCCAGATAACTCCTCGTTCCAAGAAGATGAGGCGATAGATATGGATACCGCCAGCTGGCCAGACAACAGTTCCCCCATCAATGGTCACGTGGGAACAGCCTCGGGGTCTCCGTTCCAAGGCTGGGTCACTTTTGAAGATGAAGTTTTCGCCGCTTCTCCAAAGGGATCTCCCTGGAAATCCACCGAGAGTCCCAAGGCCCCCTCTACACCTGAAACCAACTTTAACGCCACTGGATCTTTAAGGAAAAGAGAGAGACCCAAGAGCACCCTGGTTGACCTTTCCAGAGGCCAGAGACCCAACTTTTCATCATTGCACAGACAGCTCTCGTTAAATTCTACTCCTACAAAGGCTCCTAATCCGTTCCTCGATGAGGCCTTAAAAGATGTCCAGCCCTCGCCAATCAATCCGTTCAGCTCCTTCTTCGAGGAGCAGGAGAGACGCTCCCAACGCTCTTCAGTGTCCAGCGGGACAGATTCGTGCCAAAGAAATTCCATCTCCATCCTTGCTGAAGAACTTGATACCGAACAGTTTGAAGACTATCGGAAAAAGGCTCTACAGGCCGATGCTGTAGAACATCTCAAGCAGATCCAAATCGAAGACCCAGATTCCCCGGGGAGCCCTACGTTGCCTGATGACCCTCTGAAATTTGACGAGCCCCTTGGACCATGTCTAACTTTTACTAAGCCTCAGCCGAAGGACGGTTGGCCGATGATGCTGAGGATTCCAGAGAAGAAGAACATCATGTCTTCTCGACACTGGGGTCCTATTTATGTGAAAGTCTCCGAAAATGGATTCATGCAGTTGTTTTATGAAAAGGGTTTGGAAAAACCCTTTAGAGAGTTTCGTCTGGAGGCCAACCATGAGATTTCAGATCCTAAACTGCAGAACTACGATGAAAGTGGAAGGATTCATACAGTCCGCATCGACCGGGTATTGTACAAGGAGAGACGGAAGTACCAGCCAATGCCTCTGGTCATGCACACAGGAGAGAGAGAGCAGGTTGTCAAGCTGGGAACCACAGACTATTCAGATTTTATAAGCATCATCTCAGCCATCCAAGATGTACTGTTCCACCTAGTGGCCACAGTAGACCTTAGCACTGTGCACCAAAACTACCACGAAGAGGAGATCACGTTGGACGTGAGGGATGAGTTCCGTGGAATTCTGGGCAAAGGGGACAGCCAGTTTCTTGAACATTCTGTGGTCACGCACATTCATGTCCTAACGTTCATCTCCGGAATGGCAGACTGCAAATTGGGGCTCAATGATGTGCTCATTAAAGGCAACGAAGTGGTCTCCAGGCATGACATTATGCCAATTACAACCACCAAGTGGGTGAGACTACATGACTGCCAATTTCACGCATCGGTAGATGAAGAGGCTTTCCACAGCTCCAGAGCGGTACTTTTCACTCCAATGGATGCCTGCAGGTTTGAATTAATGAGGTTTAGGACAATATTTTCAGAAAAGACACTGCCCTTCACGCTCCGGACCTTGGCCTGTGTCCGTGGTGCGGAGGTAGAGCTGCAAAGCTGGGTGGTCATGTCCACCGGATTCTCTTCCAACCGTGATAGTCTATCGCAAGTTCCCTGTGAAAATGTCACTATTCGTCACCCGGTACCCCCTGAGTGGGTAAATTATTTCCGCAGAGAAAGCGTATTAGGGGAAAAATCTCTGAAGGCCAAAGTGAACAGGGAAGCCAGTTTTGGGTCTCCTAGTCTGTCTGGTTCAGAGCCAGCCATGAGGGTAACACTGGGAACAGCAAAATATGAACACGCCTACAATGCCATTGTTTGGAGAATCAACAGACTGCCTGATAAAAACTCAGGTAACAGAAATTGTCTTCCATTGTCTAATTGTCTGCAGTCAAAACACCAACAGAGCAGTCCAAAAACATACTGACCCAATTCTATTAAAAGGGGAGATAGCGCCATTGATCACACTATAGAAACACAAGCATTGCAGAAAATACTCTCTCTTTCAAGCATAAAAAAGACTCTTATTTACCGAAAAATGCCCCCCCCCAAAAAAAAAAATGCTAAATGTAGTTATATAATCTAATAGGATGGGTTGATTTGTATGATCAACAAAATAATCTTTGTGGGTATTTTTGGGTAAATAAGAGATTATTTTATGCTTGAATGAGATAGTTTGTAAATCGTGCTTGTGTTGCTATTGTCTGGTGTTCTAAGAGGTTTGGTGGACCTTGATAAGAGCCTCTAGTTTATCTCTTCTCTGTGTCCTTTATCTGTCACATTTGCTAGCTCCACTACAGTCTACTATATATATATTTATATATTCTCCCATCCCAGTTATAAGAAAGCTAAGGTTGGGAGTCTTCAATGTTCCTCCTTCGGCTCAGATATTCTGGTTTAGAAACATATGACTTTGAAGAGTCAGTTGGCCCATAGGCAGCCTAAAAAACAGCAAACTGTTCCAAAGTATTTAATCCGGAGTGGTTAAAGCGAGATGTAGTGCCCTGGTCCCACAAATATGGTGAAAGCCAAAACTTTTAAAGGTCCAACCATTGCACCAAACTGTATTGCCTGCTTCTAAGGTGTCTCTCCGTGTCTATCACAGGATGGGGTCATCCGCACTGCTTCTACTGTCGCCTGGAGCTTGGCTCAGACCGGGAGGTGCCTCAGATCTTTGCACGCCATGTGGAGGTAGAGTTTCACATGCCCGCTGCTTCGGCATCCAAGATAGCAGTACGCTCTATCTCCGTTGAGGAGAAGACGGAAATCAAGAAGTGGGTGAACTATTCTGCTCATTATCACTATAAGGTAAGACCTTACAGAGGTGAGAACAAGAAATTGTTTAATGTGCCAATAAATAAAATCTATTCATATAAGCGAATAAATTGGTCGTTCAATCGGATTATAGTGGTTGCAATGCACAACGATCTATCTGCAATAAAATTTTATATAAAAATTTATCCAAATGTATTTAAAGTAAAATAAAGGTACCACAAAATGATAGCAAAAGTACCGCCAAAAAAGGCGCAAAGTCAAATTATTACAACTGAATTACTGGCTCAAAGGCGTTAGATGTGAGGTCAAAATTTATGAAATGCAAATTAACTCCTGAAGAAACTATGTTGGTTTGTGGATGAACCATGTGTTTCTTATTTGCCATCACATTCAGCATTTCTTCATAATAAAATAAGAGAAAAATGACAATGCGCCAATGACATGAGCCAAGAACTGAATTAGTTATGCATAAGACTTTAACATTCCTTAAGAAAATAGTTGTTTGTATATATGAGTTTTGTCAGCATACACGATAAAGCTTGGACTTCTTGATTGTAATGGGCTGTAGTTAACTTTCCTTCTCTTCTGACCAGGTGGAAATTGAGCAGAAGAAAAGTCTGAGCCCAGACATGGAAGGCGAGGCGGTAGAGAATCCGGCAGAATGCGTTAGCCAATAGCTTTCAACCGGAATCCGGTATCTATTACTGCAGCCTTGCTGATGGGAGAGGACGGGCACGAAGCTGAAACAAGAGCACAGCACCAAACCCAAAGGCTGATCCATGACCAAGAATTGGTGGCCTTGTACTGTGATTCCAGGAAATCAAGACTTAGAGCTAGAACACCAGATGTAGAGGTACAACTCAAAAGAGAACTGAAAATGAGACCTATACTACGAATCCACGTCTGGGATGGAGAATTGTGCACTGTGTTCCCCAAGTGAAAACGTCCTAAACTTTCCAAATCCTCATTCAATAAATGAACATGGGATCATTTAAAGAATATTTTTTTTTTTACCTTTTTTAGAACGCAACTTTTAATGAATGATTCATGAAAGATAAACTTCAGGACTCTACAGACTTGTACAATCCTGGGAAGGTTTATATTTGCTGTAGAAGTGGTTTGCACCACACAGTTGGAGGATAAACAGGGAAAATTTGGGGTTTTAAAGGGCTAAATCATCTCACAGGTTACCCCCACTTGACATTTTTTTTGAGCGTGTGAAACAGGGACGACCTATCCGAGATGTTCATCCACATCAGAATCTTCCTCCAATGCTGCGTTGTGAATGGCTCACTGTCTGACACCATCGCAGTAATCATTTCCACAAACATTGGATACCTGCATAATAAGTTTGCTATGACGGCACTGAGTGGGTGTTTGTGGCGCTGAATCCAGCTATCCAAGCATCCTTGTCGTTTCTAAAGCAATTGGTGCTCTCACTCTTGGAACCACAAGGGATTGCACTCTGCTGCAGACAGTCCTGGGACATATGTTGGAGTTGGTGCACTCTGGCGGTAATCTCATCACACTGTAATGATGTGATTGGTGGGCTGGATCTGTGCCCATCTTCAGGGTTCTGTCTAGGTAGGTGTGGGCATTATGCCTACCACGCACTGTGGATGCGACCGGTCACTGGAATTTCACATTACTGTAGCACAGTATTCGCCTATTTAAAGCACACTAACATTGATTAATTTGCACAATGTACGACAACAATTCTATCCCCAATCCGAAGGCCAAAAAGTTTAAACATATCGTGCCAAGTATATTTAGCCGGGGCAAAAGGCCATCTCTGCCCTGAAATTTTCTACGGCTAAAACGGTTTCACAGAGCGTTGGAGCTCTGAATATTCTGCATCTATTGCCATATAACAGAATTACTAGAGTCCTTTGTTCCATATGCAACAGGGATGCAATTTCCATGGCTCCTGGGTACTTCTCGCGCTCACCTAGGTGTCTGTCTGTCCGCACGCTGATATTGCACTATGGACCATCGGAGTTTGTGCATGCTCCCAGATCTACGTGTCTGTAATTTTCCGCAACTCCTCAGAATGCTGGATAAATTGTCCATTTTACACTGTTTGCTTCTTACTTGGCTCTTTGTGGTGACTGCGTATTGCTACAACAAAAACAGTGGCTAGATAGGTTTTATACAAAGGTATGGTGAAAAATCACCAGCAAGTCAATTGGCTGACGCTGTTTGGTAGCGGGTGCCAAAGCTGGAGATGTTTCGTAGGCTGCAGTTAACAAGATTGATCTTTCTGACTGATTGTCTAGACCCTCTTTATATGCAGCCGTTCCCCTTCAGTGTCCCGCTGCATAGGTACTAGCGTCCTTTAATTCCGGCCAGTGAGTGTTTAGTTGTTTCTTTACGGCGTAGACTATACCCGCTGCGCACTAACTTCGCCAGTGGCCGGCAGCTCTCATTGCTCCCAGAGGATACCATTTACAAAGTGTTTTGCTAGAAAGACCTTTGCACACTTGTACAGTGAAATGACTAATTATTTTGCAAGGAGAAGGGGCAGCCATAGCAAGAGCTAAAACATCAATAACAGGACTTCTGTGACTCATTTACGGTTGGGCGGAGGTTGGTTTGTACAGCGAGAAATGTTTACATTATATACGTGTCTTCAATGTAAAAAACAGGGGCTAGAAAGTGTATGTCAAATGCAGTAAAGGGTGTCCGATCCCAAGTGTTGTAGGAGCCGAGTCACATGATGATGATGGTGGTCATGACACTAGCAGTGCAATCTACTTCCTTTTGATTGGCTGTTTGTGTATTGAGATATGTAAGAGACGTAGCCAGATGCTAGACGTGATTGGATTCCCCAGCAAAAAATAGGTTATATGCACAAACGCAGTTCCACTTTATACGAAATGCTTTGAGATCATGTATACGCAGACTTGCGCTATTTGCAAAAGCGCTTGCAGTCCAACGGGAACCCCATGAGCTTGGATCTGCCCTAATTTATTGCTCTGGCGTATATAGTTATAGGAGAGAACATTTGTAAGCGCTGAACGTTGGCGTTCAGGGCATTTTTATTTAACGTCATTTTACGAAACGCATGACTTTTGTATTTGTCGATATCACGGTCAGTGCGTTATATTTTATATAACTGGGATAGAAATCCATTTTTGCACTTGTTATCAATGCTGACAAGCGCCCTTTACCATGATATTTTCAGGGCGTAAGTCTACGCATATGTACACAATGACGTAACACGGGCGTCTGCAACATAAATTTTGACATACGTGGCGTGCAAAGCATCCAGCGCTAACCGTGGCCTTCTCTTTGTGTGTCTGACTCTCTTGGGGTTCATTTTAGTGGAACGCCATTGCGTCCCGATGTTTATGACAACCCCATACTATTGACATATAGGGCCGTATTCAGAGATCCGTGTCCCGATCGGTCGGCAAATATACACACCAAAACCCCAGTCACTCCCCTTGCTAATCCGTGCTCTCGTAGATTTACACCTCCATAGACCACCTCTAACTTTCTGTGTTCATTCCCGTGTGTATATGTCCTCCGTATGTGCGTATCATGATAATCATGCCCACTTTACTTCATTTAAATGCTTCCCCCCGCCCATTTTTATTCAAATTCGTCTGTGCGTATTTTTGCCTCACATATCCGGATGTATGTATCCACGTGCGATTCAAAGGTCCATCCGTAAAGCACTTCGTACGTATCATTGTCAATTGCGTAAAGTTACTATGTATGCGCAGTTGAAACGTACCTAAAAATAGGCACAGGATTCGCCGTGTAAACGGATCTCTGAATACGGCCCATAGTGCTGGAGTTTATCGCCCCCATGTGGCGGTTTATGTAAGCACAGGAAGCTCACACAAGGAAAATTTGTGTACCGCACAGATTTTATGAACTTTTCTTTTACCTGTTTGTAAGATTTCCAGGGAAAATACTACTGATTGCTCTCTGATTACCGCGTAGAATGTCAAATAAAACGTTAACACTGCGTCCTATTGTCTTTTTGTGTGATTTCTATTCATATAACATAAAAAATCGCAAAGAAATTAATCACAAACATCTGTAGAGCAGAGACAGGTGAGAGCGGCCCTAGGGGCTTCGTGTGTCCCTCAGAGCTGTCACCCTCATCTCCTACTCTGTGTTGATATCAGAGGTGTTCGTTATAACTTGTAACACCTGTGTAAGAAGATGCTGGTATTGTCTTTCATACAGGTCTCGCTTTTGTTGACATATTGCTGGACTTATGATCAAGAGTAAAGGCTAATGACCTTTTGGACAGGCCACGTCACGTGGGCCCTGCAGCACAACAGGTGGTCCATCGCGGTGACAGAAACTCTGGGAAAAACAGGTGACGAGTCAGCACTGGTCGCATAATTAGCGGACGCTGTGAGCGTGCACATTGAGGCCTTGCTTTTGCAATGTGTGCGGACAAGCAGGTGCCACTGGATACACCTAAAACTGGCGCACTTGCGCTTGCTTAATCACCAAAGTCGCTATGCCCAATGCTGCCCCTTGTAAGTAAAGTTGCATTTAACTGAACAACACACGCATCAGTGCATAAAATAATATACGCTTAAAAACAGTGCCCACACCATAAAGCGCTATTAAAATCGTAAGACAATCCTCCGAAGTATGAAGAGGGTGTTATGCCCAGAAATCATTGCGTTCTTTACATGGTGGTGGTTTCTACGGGAAAAATCAACAAAAAGGTAAAATATTTATAGTCATATAAAGACATTTGTTTGTCTTACACCACAAAGAGGACGCCGAATACCCTGCGCACAAACACAAGTGCTGAAGGATTACTTTGCACCATAACAAATGCGATTTTGCAATCCAGAAAAGTGGACGTGACTTATATATATTTTTTGGGGTAAAGGTACTTTTGAAACGCATCCATTAGCGTGGAATGACGAGTTACGAATGCATTTCTGTAAGGCCTCCCAGGTGTAAATTGATACTCCTAGAAAGGACGCAATTGGGTATTTCACAACTGAACATCACGCGTAACTTGCATACGCACACCCCAGCCCAGGTACTGACCTCCAAATGTAAAGTTAAGTTATCTTGTTATCATTTATTTATGGGCGGCGGAAGACATCCGCGACACCATACAGAAAAAACGTAGGATGTCCAAGCTGCATACAGCTCATCACCGCGGCGCAGTGGAGAGAATCCTTCACGTCAGAGGAGCTTGCACTGTAAACATTAGGATAACATATAAACACCGCGCAGATAATACGATCTTACCGCAATTTACGTCTGGGGGTACAGACTGACATTTCTGGGGCACAGGGTACAGAGGGATGCAGACAGGACTGGGTGTAAATCATGCTGGCCTTTGGGGGGTGGGGTAATTATAATGAAGGGGCATTTATATGAGGATGATTGGTAATTATCATTTTGAAGGGGGGTATTTATAAGAGGAGGATGAGGGGTAATTATGGTGAAGGGGTATTTATAATAAGAGGATGAGGAGTAATTATTATGATGACGGGGTATTTATAAGAGGATGAGGGGTAATTATTATAATAAAGTGGTATTTATAAGAGGGGGGTGAGGGGTAATTATTATGATAAAGGGGTATTTATAAGAGGATGAGGGGTATTTATTATAATGAAGGGGTATTTATTAAGATGAATGAGTATTTATAAGAGGTGGATGTGGGGTAATTATTATGATAAAAGGGGTATTTATAAGAAGAGGATGAGGGGTAATGATTATAATGAAGGGGTATTTATAAGAGGAGGATAAGGGGTAATTATTATGATAAAAGGGTATTTATTAGAGGGGGTGAGGGGTATTTATTAAAATGATTGGGTATTTATAAGAGGAGGATAATGGGTAATTATTATCATGAAGACGTATTTACAAGAAAAGGATGACGGGTAATTATGATAAAGGGGAATTTATTTGTAAGAGGAGAATGACAGGTAAATATTATGATCAAGGAGTATTTATAAGAGGTGGATGAGGGGTAATTATTATGATGAAGGGGTGTTTATAAAAAGAGGATGAGGCTGATTCAGAGTTGCACTTCCACCTTTATTTAGGTGGAAGTGTAGACCTGAGCAATACCATGTTGAATTGCAATGTGAGGTAAAATGACATTGTGAAACCAGATTAAAAATTAGGAGGTGAAGTTTCTTAGCTCAACTCTGTTTTATAGAATAAACATAAAGCTATGCAGCATTTTAGTTCTATGTGTAAAAGTCATGTATTTCCCCTGCATGCAAAATTATTTACTTTAATTATTTACTTTGAGCTGTACACTTGCGCCTAAAAAAAAGTGCATCTCTGAATCAGCCCCGATGAGTGGTAATTATGACGAAGGGATATTTATAAGAGGAGGAGGAGGGGTAATTATTATGATAAAGGGGTATTTATAAGAAGAGGATGAGGAGTAATTATTATAATGAAGAGGTATTTATAAGAGGAGGATGAGGGGTAATTATTATGATGAAGGAGTATTATGTGATGTTGTTTAGGGGGCGAATTAGGTGGACGGGAGGAGGGGGACTGCAGTACCAGGGCCACACTCCACTTTTCCCGCCCACCAACGCGACTACGACTCCCGGCGTCCCCCGCGCCAGCTCCGCCCCCCACGTGACGCTCTCTCCTCGCGAGACCCCCCGCCCCCTGTGACCTATAGCTGTGTCTCCGCAGCTCAGTGTCGGTATATAAAGGCGAGCGGCGACTGAGAGCAGACGGCTGGCGGCGGCGGCCCCATCCCAGCAGCAGCATACATCACGACTGCGCCACCCTCCTACACCACCGCCAGCACCACAGTGTGCACTGCCCGGGGCAGGGCGAGGGGGGCAAATGGCGACTGCGGCTAACGCCAACCCCGTGGTAAGGAAGCCTGAGCCGGGGGCGCCGCCATCTTCCCGCCCGGCTGTGAGGGAGATATGAGGGGGGAGGGTAGTGTGCTGAGGTAACACAGGTGTACGGGGTCTCCTCCCCCCGGGACAAGGGGTGTCGGGTTATACTATATATATATATATAACGGGAGTTCCCGCTTCTGCCTGTCACACACGCGGGGGTAGGAGCAATGGGGCTTCACACCCCTGATATGCGGGACCCGGGAGCCGCCGCCTCTGGCTCATCCGCTCCCGGACTCCCCGCTTTATAGAAGCTCAGGCAGGAGGGGGTGGGGCTGCGCTGGTGACGGCAGAGCTCAGGAGGGGTTGTTTGTGTACATGGAAATCATTGGGCTGTACCATTATACACGAGAGATGGGGGGTACTGACTTTCCCCTGTGTTTGTGTTCTTGGCTAGTTCTGACATGTCGATACGCTGTATCTGCCCCTGATGGGGTATCTCTTGCCCCTCCCCTTTTATTGGGAGAATTCACCACAGTTAGTGGATCAAAATGTCATAGACCCTTTCATAGGATAACTCTCCCTTATGTTTTCCTATTATGATTGGTGTTCCCCTTTCTTATAGTTGTATCATATCCCTTCTCCCTCCTGTAACTGGTTATATCCCCTCTCTCTCTCTCTTCTGTATCTGGTTATATCCCCCTCTCCCTCCTGTACCTGGTTATATCCTTCTATCATATTCCCCTCTCCCTCCTGTTCCTGGTTATAGCCCTTCTATCATATCTCTCTTTTCATCCTGTACCTGGTTATATCCCTTCTATTATAACCCCTTTCCCTCCTGTGCCTGGTTATATCCCTTCTATCATATCCCCCTCTCCCTCCCGTTCCTGGTTATATCCCTTCTATCATATCCCCCTCTCCCTCCTGTTCCTGGTTATATCCCCCTCTCCCTCCTGCTATCATATCTCCCTTCTCCCTCCTCTACCTGGTTATATCCCTTCTATCATATCTCCCTTCTCCCTCCTGTTCCTGGTTATATCCCTTCTATCATATCCCCCTCTCCCTCCTGTACCTGGTTATATCCCTTCTATCATATCCCCCCTCTCCCTCCTCTACCTGGTTATATCCCTTCTATCATATCTCCCTTCTCCCTCCTCTACCTGGTTATATCCCTTCTATCATATCCCCCCTCTCCCTCCTGTACCTGGTTATACACCTATCATATCCCCCTCTACCTGGTTATACACCTTCTATCATATCCCCCTCTTCCTCCTGTACCTGGTTATATCCCTTCT